>JAPDSC010079591.1:412054-442123 GCA_026290005.1 Latrodectus geometricus | reverse complement strand
GCTGTGAACCGGATTTAAAACGCTTTTAGTGATTTTTGAGAGGGAGACATGTAGGTCTCGCTTCCGTTTTGACGGGATGTCGGTCTCGATACCAGAAATAAGAGTTCACTCTTATCGTTGCACAAATATACATTTAGAAGTATTGCATTTCGCCTAGTCAACCAGTTGCGAAGCAGTAAACTACTCTGGTCGGCAGATTTATTTGTGGCAGTTTAATGAGGGTAGGCGAACGCATCATGCTTATTTGATTTATCATGACGCGTTTCACTACAGTTTGGGGTTTTCCTGACATTTTTTTTATTCAAATAGTTCATTCATCTGCTCTGTGTGGAGTCTAATTTTAGAAATTATATTTTTGTTACTAATCCACGCTTTAAAATTTATTAATATATTGCAAAGTATCTTTAAGACGCATTCTTTGACAAATTTAGTGAAAAAAATGACATAACTATAATAAAATATTTAAATTAGTTATCTTCACAAAGAAACGACGTCGTTCTGTTAACACTCCTAATAGTAATGGCTTACGTTCTTTTTATTTTCTAGTTTTTCATTATGTTTACTTAAACTAAATATTTTTTCGTTTATAATCTTTTCTGAATAAGAATTCATGTTTTTTTTTATTAAAATTGTTGCATGGTTTTAGCAGATAAAAATATGATATTGTTTGCTAATATAGTTTATGCATTAATATATATAAAATGCTTAAAGTATGATCATACACGTTTTGGATCGTTCTCGTTTTTTTATGCGTTACAGTTTGACAAAAAGTAATAAACTCTGCCCAGAAGTTAAAGGTCTCCGCTATTTAAGTGGCTTAATGATAATGGAATGAAATATTCTTGAGATGAGAAAAATTTTAACTGTTTAGTAAAGAAAGAATGTAGAACATTTATAGAAGTGTTTATATTGCTCTTTCCCCTAAGGCTATTAAGATAAGATCTGTGTGATAACTTATCATAAAATTCCTTATTAGTATGCCATTCTTTCTCGCCTCTTTTCATTTTCTGGAGTTCATATTAACAAGAAAAGAAAAATGCGTGACATCTCACTTTCATAACTTGTACGAAAAGAAAAAGGAATGCACATAAATTTAAGTATTCACTTGTTTCCAAACAATGAACTGTAAGCTAATGATAATTCAATATATGTACTCTCTTTTGCTACCTCATTTTCATACATATTTTATTTGCTCATACTTTTTATCATTTATTTTATGGTTGAGAGAATCGGATCGATGATTATATTTGAGAATCGTTGATCTTTTGAATTGTTGATAACTAATATAGCATTTTTAATTTTGAAATCCCGTACTTTTTCAGCGATTCTATAGAATTCTTTTCACTGAACTTATTTTAACATCCGTCTTGTAGCCCGTGCAATAAAGTGTAATCAATAGCTTCAAGTGCAATCATTGTAAGATACCGTTGCAAAGAGCTATAATGCTTAGGAATTGGTCATGAAAAATGTACTTTGTCAGTCTATGTATGGAAAAATGCATAGACGATAGAAAACACGATAGATTTTGACTTGCAAACTTTATTAAAGAGTCAAGAACATTTGCCTGACGACTTGAATTTAGATAAGTTACTTTATCAGTTATTTCGACAAAGAAACCCACTATTATGTCGTTTCATGACACTATGAATGTGGGCTTGTGTAATTTGTATGTAAGATGTATCGGATGATTATATTGAATATAGTAAATAAATAGAATATAGTGACCAAAAATGTGTGTGTGAGTGAGTGAGTGAGAAGAACTTGTAGATATCGAACTAGAAGAAAATAACGTAGTGCTCTGATCATCTATAAAGCAATCGTAAATAACTAGCATGTTTAAGGTACTTTTTTTTTTTGCAAAAAAAAAAATAATAATAAATAAATAAATAAAACGCTTTCTTATACCGAAAAAGAAAAAAAAAATTATTTTGCAAGAAAATGAGATTATCTGCGTGATTTGGAAAATGTGATTTATCTTTAATAAAATAGAAATTGTTTTTAAAAATCAATTTCTTTTTGTGTGTGTTTTTTATTTAATGCATTCCAAACAACTTTTCTAATATTATTTTATTTTAAAGAGACAGTAGTTTGGTAATTATATATGTGAAATAAAAGTTAGTTTTAATGTGTAATACTTAATTTTCTATATTATGAACTTTCGATTTTTAGAACTATTTTACTGGACCCTGTAAATTCGTATATAAACGAGCGTCTATTGAGTGTGTGAGTGCGTGCGTACGCGCAAGTAGTGTGAAAAAAATTCAATATAATATTTAGCCTACTATTTATATCTTTCTTAAATATATAAGTTTATAAGTATCAAGGTGATATGGTAAAGAAGCTTCATATAAATTACAGGATTGTTTATTCCAATAAATACTTTGTATAAATAAATGGTTTTTATTTCTTGGGGGATCCTCGTGTTATAAACGGAAATAAGAATTATAAATATAAAAAAAAGACTATCTTAATTGATAATATGATCAAATCGAACATTTTATCGAAGCCTGTCACTTAGTCTCACGCTATTGTAATATCATCAGTTGTGTTTGGAAAAAGAAAGCCACAACAATTGCAAATAACAATTATTAACTTCTGCAGGTTTGAAAGAATAGTTTAGGAATGGCAAGATGTTTCTCTATGCCCTTCTCATCCATATTAACAGTAATAAAAGTCCAAAGAACTTGCCTAACTATTTTATTTACACTGCAGATTTGTCTACAATCCAACGAATTGGTGCGCGAAACGGTGTATAATATCATACTCTCCGTGATGTCCCACCTTTCTCAAAATATTGGGTTTTTTGGTTATTCTACTTGACAACCTGTTTTGCAAATTTGTCATTCTTTGAAAAGTATTTTATTATGAGTTGCCAAAAGATCTTGCAACGTTGCTCACATATACTATTGTTGATGAATTTTCTCATGTAGTTAAAGCATTGTAGAATTGACTAAACAGTGTTATCCTAACTGAGTTCAATTTGAATGCAAGCCTAAAACTTTTTTTTACCAATAATGGCAAATTTTGAGTACATAATTCAGTGTATCATATATCCCAAATCGGTTACAAATTTAATCTGAATTTGTTTCTATTCTATTCGTAGTCACTCCGTTAAATTCTACTTCATACACAGCTTAAATAAATTATGTGTACTTATAAAGGAATCCCATTAATTTCTGAAAACCATCTCTTAAGGATTATTAAGTTCATATTTCATCTTTTCAATTATTCTTAATTTCTGAGATATAATTTCTTTTCTATATTTCTGTATGTATGATTATTACAATTCATATTTCATCTCTGGGTGTAAGTGTAAATATAAAATAATTATTTTTGAAAATAAAGTAACATACTTGTTTCTGAAAAAAATATGATTCACTACTTACTAGTTCATTATAAGCAATTAATTATTATTTTCTTTAGTGAAAATATTATTTAACTTCTTTTCTAACCCTATTTTTTCACAGGGCCAAGCGCAGTTGATAAATTAATTAGAAAGTTGCATGATCAGTTAATTATTATTTTTATATTTTTGGACAATTTTTTTTTTACTTTGAAAATGTATTGTAATATTCTGTTTGGATGCTTAATATATATATATGAATCGTTTATACATCCGCACGCTATAAACAATCGCTTACGACTTGTTAATTTGTTTTAATGTAATCCTGCCTATTGCCTTGGCCTAGAAAGTTGAGGTTATACATCAATAATTCTTGATAATTGCTTAGTGAAACAAATTTTAACGCATCTTTTTCCCTAGGGCAGTTGTAATTTTTTTAAAGCTATTTGTTCTACTTCTGTAATGAGATTGCCATAGATACATAATAGACTAAAGTGTGTGTGTGTATTATATATATATATATATATATGAAAGCAAAGTATATTCGAATTGAATAGTAAGATATTGGAATTTGGTATTGATGATAATCAGTCTTGTGTGGTCTTCAATTATAATTAACTAAAATTAGTTTCGCTTCTATTGTCAGGTGAAATTATTATCATGCGATTTAAACAATGTTCTAATTTTAAAAAATCTGGTTTTCTAATTGAACATAATGAAAGTAAGTTGTGTAATTTGCAGATGATTTATTCTCTTCTCTATGATAATAGAAATTCTGTAAAAAGAAGACTTATTTAAACATGCTTTTTGAGATTACTAACAATTCGATCAGGTTATGAAGCAGAATATTTAAATTTTTCAATATTGATGATTATTATGCAATTTTCTTATTTAATGCTTAAAACAATGAAAGTTCTGCGCTAATTTATTTTCATTGATTGTAAATAAAAATATAACCATCAGAAGTCGAATGTTACTTTCAAATCTAAGAATTTTCGAATCTTAGAAAGTTCATTTTGAATCTGTTCACGCCGGAAAGTTAAATAAAAATATTTGAGATGAATGAATCAAAATTTTAATTAGAAGTTATTAATAATTTCACTATAGAAAAAGTTGCTGAAAATTACAAATTTCCTTACTATAAGAATATTTATTTTGTAATTTTCTCATCAAAATAGCGAAAAGGGCGAATTTAAAATGTTCATCGATTTTGAATGTTTAAGATGAGTATCAGAAATAAAATAGTACATTCGAATGAAAAAAAATTCTAGAATCTTAGAACATTGCTTAAAGATTTCTCACCGAAACATCAATCAATGAATATATATATATATATATATATATATAATCCGTGTGTATATGTTTGTATGCATATGGTTGATAAATTGTATATATTTTACTATTTAATGAGATCAAATAAAATTAACTTTTTCATATTATTAATTACACAAGTAAGTATAAGTAAAGCTGTTTTTGCGTGTGTGAAAAATTCTAATATTTTCTCTGTTATGCCATTTATCGTTTCAACTTTTTCGGATGAGTTTTCATGCATATATGTTCGCTGTGTAAATATTAGTGTCCATCATTTTTCTTCTGCAAATCTATAAAATTACGATGAGAAAAAATGCGAACATTTCTAATAAAAGAAAATCAAAGTAAAGTGCTATCGTATTATTTTTTCCAGAAAAAATGGAAGTTGGAACATTGTACTTTATGTGTGAAAGGAAACTTAATATTAATGCCAAATAAACTGCTACCAAGAAGTTGTAAATCTGCCGAGCGGCGATTGTGTTCGATTCGCAAACTTGAGCAATTGCCAACGAGCGAAACTCCATTTTCAACGCTCCGTTGCTTTTAAACTCACATCCAGACTTATGAAACAAAAGAACAGGGCGACGCCCCCTAGTCTTGTCCCCTCCACCATATTCCATCCATCCGTTCATTTTAATCCGCCCCCTACAACGAAAAGTGTTTCGATTCTCCGTTCCCAGGACCATTGCGCAGCTTTTCTCTGACCACCATGCCCTAGATTGACACAACTCTGTGTCATCGTTCTGGCCGCCACTTTCACTTCCCAAACGACATGGACGATACTTGGGTCTTCTAAACTCTTACATCATGTTTTGCTGCGTTTCTGTCTTGAGTGGCAGCTGCGTGACTGGTCGATCATCCTCTAGTAATGCCAGGTCCAGGTAAATAAAAACTTTGTTTTTGTTTTTGCACGAAAGTAATTCATGGGCGGGGTGAAAGTCGCTTGCTTGCGACAGTGTTGTTGATCTTGCCGGCGGGAAAACACATGATGCATTCAAGGTTTTTCTATTTCAGTGAGGTATAAAATTAGCCCATTTCTCGCCAAAAAATAGAATTTCTTATGTTAAAAAAATAGTTTTTTACTATTTTGTTAATGTTTGTGTTAAAGCTTTTTTCTTAAAATTAACTATTAGATGTAAAATTTTTAATTGGAAAAAAGTGATATTAACTTTTCGATGATTTAAAAGAACAATTATGCTTATAAATATTACAAAATAGACAAAATTTCCACTAAAATTTTTTTGAGAAAAGCCTTGTAAAATAAATTTAAACTTTAGTGAAAGTGTTTTTGAAATAATTAAGTGATAAAAATATATTTCCATTGAAACTTGTTCCAAATATTGATATTTTTTTAATGTAGGAAAGAACAATTATGAGCAAAATTTTTTACAAAATTAAATAATTTCCACTTAAATTCTTTGGGAAGAAGCTTTCTTTTATAAATATGTATATAAAAAAAATAAGAAATAATATTTATAATATTTATAAAAATATTTATAGAAATAATATTTATAAAAATATAAATAATATTTATTTCAAATTAAAGTGCTTACTTTGCAGTACTAAGAATTGTGTGTGGGACTTATACAACCGAGTATTTACATATATATTTATAAATTTTTTCTTTCGGTCATTAATCATTTTGAAAATTGTTTCCTTTTGGTCTAAGTTTAATATTAAGAAATAGTGTATTTAAAAAGATAAATTTCAAAACAACATTTTATTTTGCTTTGAAAGGGAAGAAAACAATATTTACTTGAAATTACATTAAAGTCTTGTATTTCCTTAATTTTATAAACGAAACCCCTGTGGTTCTGCTGTAAGTTTCTGGCTGCTGATTAACCCTTTAGGTATATTTGACGAGGGAGATTCATTACCTGCTTACTACACTTGAACGAAGTTACAGTGGGCGAGTCTGACTCATCATCTGAATTTAAATTATTTTGTTTTACCTTTATATTTATTTATATTTTGTAACTAAAATGCTGTTTCAAAAATATATTTATATCACCAATATTATAGTTTTAAAACACCGTTTTATATATAATATATTTTCAAATAAAATATATTACCTATATATTATCCATATAGCGACAAATTAAATCTATCCTAAGGGCGTAAAAATCTTCAAATAATTCAGTACTTACAGGGTTAAAGTTGCTAAACAGAATCAACCATCTAGATATATTGAACCAGTCTTTTGAAAAAAAAAAGTTGCTTGTACAATTTCAATTTGGGAATCTATTGTTGCTTAGGAAGAGTCGTTCAATTTAATAAAAGATTCAATCAGACGAAAAAATTAGAAACTATATCATTTTAGATTAGCTTTCACTAATATTATAAATTTTTTGAATACATATTCTATGCAATAAATTAAAATTTATCAAGCAGTTACAAAATAAATTTTTCATACGAAATTATCATTTTAAAATTAATTTTATTTTAAGCGCATAATTTTATATTAAAAGTGAGTTATTATTTTTTTAAGTTTATTATTTTCGTGAAAAAATGTTTTTGGGCAAAAAATTTTAGTTGGTTTTTGTTCTAACTGAAGAATTGTAGACCTGAATAGGTTCGAAATATTATAGAATTCCTTAGGGTGTTATGAACTAAAACTATTTTAATTTTGAAGATAAATCTTTTCCAAACAATTATAAGTAAGAAATTACTCAAAATTTATTTGGAACTAACGAAAATGATTGTCACATACAATCAGAAATTAAAAAACACTAAAAATTTTCTGAGCAATTATTGTAAATGAGAAAAAATAAAGCAAGATAGAAAATAAACGAGAGAAGTATTCTGTAAAAGGTGACAAACATTATTTCTTTCAGATCGTAAATTAACTGATGAAATATTTAAATTAATGTAATTTTTATAAATTGTTCAACGATTATTTTTGACTTGAAAGATACATCACAGAAACCTAAAACAAAGAAATAAATAGAATAGTATGATTATGATAAAATTATAAATTTTTGTCTTCCAGAAATTGGCATTTATGCATTATCAAAGACAAATAGTCTTGATATTAATAAATAAACAATTTAATATGAGAAAACAGTGCGAAGAATAATTTTGTCTTTAGAATACACACATATTTTTTTGCCTGATTGAAGTTATTTCATTGCTTTTATACATTATCAATGTTCGCACTGTCGAAATAGTTGTAATTATTTTCATTTTGAAATTTTACTTTAGCATAGAATGCCATTAGTTTCAGATACTTAGAATATAAAAATATTTTTAGTCAACATAAACGGTTATTTAATGAGAATTATTTTTTTTTTAAAAAAAAGAAGGATTACTAATTTGATGAAATTTTGGCTTGCCATTATCATTTGAATTTTTACGACTATTATTATTAATTCACAATTATAAGACAGAATATTAACATTATATTTATTTATTAATATAAAATGTAAAATGAATACAAAAATCATAATCAATCAGTATTTATCTTCCATTTGTTATTTGGAAAAAAATAGATACTTTGTTACACACATGACAACAAATTACAAAACTAATACAAACCATTATCTAAAATAGAACGGTAAAAGAATTTTCGTTGGGTGAAGGTAATCGTGATATTTTCTCTTATTTCTTATTGATTGAAAGAAATCGAGAATGAGCTTCGTCATGACTTCGTAGCCTTGCAACTGGCGGTTTTTGTTACATTTTCTTCTCAAATTAAATAACATTCGATGTTTCCGCCACATTTGATTAAATCAAAAATTTTAAATCTTTATAAGTTCATTTCGTAGAGATTGTTGATAGTAAAATACTTTGTGGGCCATGAATAATCTAAGAGTGAAAGCTGCTTAAGCATTTTTTGTAGTCATTACATGTACGCCTTCTGAGAGGTTCATTCATTGATAGTGGGCTATATTCACGTATCACATAGAAGGAAACCTTGAAAACTCAATCATGTACTATTTAATGGTGAATATTGATGCATGCACTACATCCTTCGTATCTCACAATGAATGGTAAAACCGCACTCTTCAGAGTGGAGTTTTCCGTATTCGATTTCAGCCACTGTTAAACAATGAGAAATGATTGCATTTCTGCATGCGCATCTTTCATAGGGATTCGATTATCGTATTGATTATGACATGTAAACATGGTCCATTATATAGAGAATCCTTCCGCAAGTATATGCGTGGCAAATGTACAAATACTTGACATCAACTCTGACATTAGCATATCCATAACGCGATTTCAAATATCTGTCTTCCGATCTTCAAAAGTTGCCAAGATAGAAATGTTCATTTTTAATAATAATAATAAAATCATGTAACTTTTGCCGTGTAAAAAAGCAACGATTACAGAGATTTTATGTTCGCCTCATCGTTGAATCGCGCTGTATCAACTTTTAAAAGTTGGTTGCAGCTTTGGCAAAATCATCTATTAAGATGTTATACTAAATGGTTGTTGTGGCATCAGTATGTTTCCTTGTACGTAACCCAGAGAATTATACTCAATCGTAATGGGTATCAACTAATTGCTCTCTAGTGTTCAGTGATGAATACTACTTCAGCTTTAAAGTCTAATGGACATCAGATTTGTATGTGGAAGTGTGTGTAGCTTTTCCAACCTTTATATTTCAAAATCATGCAGTTCATAGTATGACGAACTATTTTTCCCAGTATAAAGATCGCATATAATCATCCAGCTATAACTTTAAAGATAATGTTATGATGATGATATTCAATGTCGGAATACCCGCGGAAAGAGTCATCTGGCAAGACGTGGGAAAGCCTGGTAAACAATGGGTCAATCGATCCCAACCTCCCGCGAGTCGTAATGGTTGCCAATTTTCGTCTAAAAACAGGACACAACTACCTTCCATCTGACTTTCATGGAATAAAAGTCGTTGCTTCGTCGGAATGCACCCTCTTTGGACATGAAAAGATAAATGGCGAACATCTGGAGTCCAGTCCAGCTCTTGACCACTTCACACTGAATCAGACTAAAGAACTTGAGAGGACCTTATGACTGAACAGCCAAGGGTGGCCGTGGGCTTGTAGTAGTAGTAGTGATATCCAATATTATTCTAAAACCATTTTCAAACAAAATAATTTTGTTCCATGTAGCTTCTACACATTTAAATTGCTTTCGTTCTGATGACATTCTTCCTTTTAAAAGATCACCTCCCTTTTCGTCAATAGAGCATAAATGGAATATGGTAGATCGTTAGATGTATTCGCCTCAAATATTTGCAGATCTGGAGCAACAAAAATATTTTTCATGGGAGCAGAAAATATGCATTTTTATCATTGATTGTCTAAATATATAAAATAATTCATTTCTAGCAGGAGGGATTCAATAATTCCTCCTGTTAATAATAAATTAATATGAACATTAATTATTATTAATTATTAATGGGAACACATTATTATTGTTGGCATTTTTAGTATCTATCTGCATGCAAGTTTTACAAGTGTTTAATTTTAATGAAAGCACTTACATTCTTCTCCCACAATTAACCGATTCCATTTCGTATTATCTGCAAACATGTAAAATTGGGCTTAATGAAAAATGGTAAATTATAAAATTTGGTAAAGGAATGTGATAACTGCAGAAACATTTATAAAATTCTTACTCATTAGTATTTCTGAAGAAATTAAATGAATTATCGCTTAAATTTTATCAATCTTTATATGAATAATTATAAATATTTAAAACATTATGTAAAATCGTGATGTCTTTTTTTATATTACATGTTGTCCTACATTTCAACATTAAAATTTTAACAATTTCACGATTTTGTTTTTCTGTTTAAGCTTTGCTTTTGAAGAAATCCTTTTTTATCTGGTAAGTTATTACTTTTTCATTTTATTGCTATAATTAGTCGGCATATCATGATTCATTTTGGCATTGACAAGGCATTGGTTACGAAATTTTTTTTATTCGGTTATTGGAAAATTTAATTCTTTTAGTCATGCTCTATATTTTTTCTTAGGTGGGTGGCTGGCTAGCTTAAGAATGCGTAACTGTAAGTGTATTACTAATTCGACATTTTACTGCTACATTAAAATAGAAATCAATATAACATTGTTTAAAGTGCTTACATTTTTTTTCTTCCTATTATTGTTGAAAGCATTACATTGTAATTCTTACTTAGCTTCAATTTTGTAATCTGCTGAAGTATCTTTTCTTTGAGCAGACTTTAGACTTCCTTTATATTCATTTGTCTAATGGAATCTTTTACGCATTGAAATGTTAGATGTTGAAATCGTAAATCGGTTCTGTACTTAATCCCTTTAGATTATTCTTCGTTAGACAAGCAGTAGGAAAACGTTTAAGTAGATCGAAGAAGGGTTTACGATAAATCTTGATATTTATAAAAATGTGTCGCTTCATATGTTCATTATAATAACTTAATACTTAATATTTGGAAAACGGATTAACGAGTTTAAAAACAAATTTTTATGACTTAATTATTTTGATGTTATAATTTTTGGTATTCTTCTGCAGTTGGCATTGAATTAGATATCGCTGGATTTTTAGTATTGCAGAAAATTCAAAGCATAAAATAATTGCTAAAATATTTACGAATACAGTTAAAATGAAAAAAGTGCAATGAAAAATCAAGTATTCGAAGTATTTAAAATTTTTAACGGAAATTGCTTTTAAAGATATCTGGAACATCAGATATCATTCAGTTATAAAATTCTGGTTAAATTAACTTTGTTAAACATTATTCGGGGGAAAATAATAGCGTTTTCAGAGGAACGATTTGACATTTTTAGGAAAATGGTTGCTCTAGTGCTGATTATTTTTAAATGTATGATTTTTTAAAGCATTTTGTGTAAAGAATTGATGCATTTTTCAACGAATATAAAATAATTAGTTTTATTTATTATGTTTATGTACCATTGTGTAGTTATATATAACTTATAACACTAATATTATGTATCTCAAGTTCAACATAAGCCCTAACATTAAAAAAGCAAATATGTTTTTGTTTCATATGGTTTTATTTAAAATCAATATATATAAATATTACATTTCACACCACATCACAAGCGTGCAGAATATACAATAAAACAATTTAAAAAGATCAATGAGCAATTGAAACGTATTAGAAAATAGTTTAGTTTAAAAGAGCAAGCCAAATTAGAAGTCTATAATTATTGATAGTTCATAAGAGTTGTTGCATCCCAATAAACTTTAGTGGCATTTTTATATTCTTGGAACTCTCGATTTAAACTTTTACACATAGAAATTGTTTAAAGTTCAAGGTGTCTTTATTACAAATTGGATATGCTTTTAAAGACTATTTATCATATTGTATAGATGTGCTAAACACATTCATGTCCAGTTCTGATAATCTGTCCACAAGAAAAAAGGATTTACCTTAAATCATTTATGTCAATTTTTTTTAAAAGAAAAAAAATTTTTTGTTTGTACAAATATGAATTATACAGTCAAACTAACTTTTACAAAATGTATTATTGAATTTTATGTTTCACTTATAACAAAGTTTTTTTTTTTTTTTTTTTAATTCGGAAAGGCGGGTCAGAGTAAATTTGCTGTTTCTTTTATTAAGAGTGTTAGTTATACTTCAAGACTATGGTTTTAAATCTATTATTCTTTTATCAAGTTGACTGCCATTTATTTATCACGTCATACACATAATTTCTCTCTCTCTCTCTCTCTCTCTCTCTCTCTATATATATATATATATATATATATATATATATATATATACTGGCACCTTATTCTGTTGATATATCCATTAAAGATCTACACTGGTTATCATAAATTAAGGAAAAATCAGAAAAATTATGATAGCGCAAAAAGTTATGCGTGGAATTTTATGAAAATTATTCAAATTATACAACACATAGGAAGGTACAAAATAGCATAAAAAGAAATCACCAGAAGATTATGGTGTTATAAAAATGAACATATGTATTCAATGATCAAATGGGAAGTGGACTTTGGTATATAAAATGTGCCTTTAATATGGAGTATGATCCTCTCTAGAAGTAACGCAGCACATGAAGCGATGTATAATGCTCTCAATTATGCGGTCTATTAATTGTGTAGGAAATGCGAGCCATTGCTCTACCCAAGCAGTTGAAAGCGTGGCTAGGGTCTTAGGAGAGGGATTGAAAGCATTTACACGTCCTGCTAGAACGTCCCAAACATGCTCAATAGGTTTAAAGTTCAGTGATCGAGCTGGTTACTGCATGTTCTCTATTGTTTCCTGCTCAAGATAAGCATCCACGATGGTCCTGAGTGGTCTCGCAATATCATCTTGTAGCTTTAAAGTATCACCAATTGCCCTGGCGAAAGGGCGCTCATAAGCATCCAGGATATCATTGCTATAAGTGTGAGCATTAACATTTCCTCGGGAAAAGACATGGGGGCGGGGTCTGTGCGTCCAAAGAGATACCATCCCAAACACAGATGCTGCTGATCCTTCTTTATCAATTTCACGGATGGATGATGAATGAAATCGAGTTCCATGTTGTCTAAAATGAAAATGCTTTTACTATCGCTTTCGATGATAAACCTGAACTCATCCGTAAAGAGAACAGTCCTCCATTGATCACGCGTTCAGTGGACTTGTTGTTGTGTCCGTTGCAAACTTTCCTATGGTTTGACGTGAGCGGGACACAAATCAGCAAATCACTGGTTGCTCACATAAAAACCGCGTTCGTGAAGCCTTCGAAGCACGGTTTATCTGGGTACCAATCTCTTGAGCTTATTGCGAGGAATTATCTGAGTTCAGTTGGAGTTGCGATTCCATTCTTTCATGCGCATAATATCGGTTATCGCAACTCATGGTATCGCGCGTGGTCGTCCTTGACTGAGCCTCTAAGAGGAATTCCGTAGTTAGAATTGTTGCCAAAGTCTATGAATTACAGATGGACTCATGTCCCGCCATCTAACCACTTTTATCTTTCTCCTTCTTCTTTGAATTACTCGCCTTCGAAAGTGAAATGATGCTGATGCTTGGAGGCCATTGTTACAGTTTCGCTACGCAAAATTTCTTATCTCCAATGTGCAACGATAATTGTTGCCTTGCTCTGAGACATCCATTTTTATGCTCCTCGCAAATGACATATTCTGACAGCAGGGCCACTATTTTGCATAATGTCATATTATTCAGTTTCTTTAACTCATCATCATATTCAAATTTCATTAAGATTGGCTTATTATTATTATTTTTTTTTAAGCTATCGCTATTTTGATTGTTCCTTAATTTTCAGTAACTATATTATCATAGAATTTCGAAAATTATAATAACTTTGAAATACTGCAGTTTCATTTTATTAAAAGTAATGAAATTTTTATACAATCATATGATACACTTTGATAATACGTATTTTTCTAATTTTCTTTTAAACTTATTTTTGATTGATTTTATTTGACACTTCTAGTTTGTTTAAGGAAACAAATCGGGAAAACCTAAAATTATTATTTCTAATAATGAAAAAAAAATTGCCTTTATAATTCTACAATTATTATACAGTGATTTGTAATATGATACTGGAATTTGTGAAGTAGAGTAATTTTATAAGTAAAACATTTCTGCCTCTCATTATTCACGGATTTCTTTAGTGCTTTGTTATGTTGGATCATTTCTCTCCCTTGCGCCTACAAGCGACTGAAAAAGAAGGTTGGGTTATATCAGCAATTCAATTTACGCTAAATGGAAGATGCCGCACGTGGTTGCTTATCGATTCACGAGGCCTCCCAAGGTCACTGCCCCCCTCACTTTCATTCAGATAGATGGATGCAGAGTTCCTCCTCGTCCAAATGAGACGTCCTTTTTTGTTCCCGATAAAATATGTTCTCTCCTACTGCCTCCTAAATCCCTACTCATTATATAAGCCCATTATGGATTGAAATTGCGGCATCGCTTACTTGGGAGTGTTAGCTACGTGTATCATCTAAATAAATTTCTTTCTGGAATTTCTTCTACACGTAGCCATGTCAGGACGTTTTTAAATAAAAAAACTGCAATTTAGTAACCAATAACAAAATTTATTATTCAATATGGCGACGCTTTTCCATTCTATCACCGACTCGCTCGGTCCACGTACATCAACTGTCTCGTTTTTTTTTTGTACTCGGTCCACGTACATCAACTGTCTCGTTTTTTTTGTAATCGCCGTCTAGTGGCGATTTTACATTTCTCACATTCGCCCTCTAGTGGCGATTTTACATTTCTTACATTCGGCCAGACTGACCTTACAATTGTCCTCAATTGGTAATTTAAAATTTAAACTTATTTACTAACAATACAAATTTCTTTAACATAAGCAATAAAACGTAACTAAACAACATAATGAGAGAGATATAAAACAGTTAACACCAGATTAATTCAAGTTAATAACTATATTGACATTAGAGAAATGATCATTATTTTTCATTTACATAAACAAATATTATATTATCATTAACAATAAATTTACATTTTCCACTAAAGTAGAAAAATTATCATATAAAGTTTTTTTAAAAAAATATGTGTTAAACGTATATAATAATACCAACTAATTTTTACTATTAATAAACATTCTGAATTCGTACAAAATAATAATAATACAATCTTATTTTTCATTTGTAATTCTTAATTAATACAATTCTTAATTCCAACACAATTTTTTTTTTTTTTTTTTTTTTTTTTGACAGATGTTTACAATAAAATAAATGAACTCAAAAACATAATAACGTATTCACAAAACAAATTTTAACCAGCTTTCACACACATACTATTTGATAAATTTTTCAGTATACAATAAATTATCTTTGAATTTATTTTTAAAGTGAATAGTCTATTATAGAGTTCATTGTCCTTTAATTTCGAAGTTTAAAAATAATAAAAATTGGAATGATCTTACCATTTAGGATTCCTCATTCACCTTTAGTCCTTACGTGTAGATCTATATGGATTGCGTCTAGGGCTGTTTAGAGAATAATTATCATCACTATCGGCACCGACATCACTGTCTTCATCCGAATCCGGTTCATTTATCCATGGTTTCAGTTGACTAATATGAGCTGTTGTTACGTAGAAGTGGCCTTTTCTTTTTTCTTCCAGCTGAGTCACTCGGTAGATATCGTTCGGCAATACCTCGGTAACAATAAGGGGGCCTCGATATTTAAATTGTGTCTTCGTAGGTTGGCCTGTAGATTGCGGAGATCTTTTCATCACGACAATCTCTCCTCGTTCAAACGTCATAGCTCTACATCTCTTTTTATCGTAATACTGCTTAATTTTTTGTTGACTTTCTTCAATTTGTCTTCGAGATTCTTCCTGCAGTATAGATGGATCTTTCCAAATCTGAGCTTCTTCATCGGCTAACTTTCTCAAAATTCCATCATTGAATCGTGGAGAATAACCATGGAGCATTTCAAATGGTGTCTTGTTTGTTGATTTGTTGACAAAATTGTTCAAGTTTCTCTCAACTTCTTGTATTTTAGCATCCCAATCTTTATGATCTTGATTTTCCATACCCGTTGTTATGGTAGACAATATGGTTCTATTAACTCTTTCAACCATACCATTTGCACAGGGTCGCTTTGTACAATTGAGTGTATGATGAATTCCATTTTCAGTACAATATTGTTGAAACAGATGTGAAGTGAAACAAGTTCCTCGGTCCGTAATTATTTTCTCAGGTAGACCATAAGTATTTACAAACGTTTTCAGAGCCTTCAGCACATGTGACGTAGATGTACTCTTCACTGGAGTCAATTGGACAAATCTTGTGAAATTATCTATCATGACTAAAAGTTCTTGGTTACCTTTAGAACTCTTAACAAAAGGTCCCAAATGATCCATATGTATAATTGCAAAAGGTCTTTGGCCAGGTTTAATTGGATTCAACAAACCATGTTGTTTTCCTGCCGGCGTTTTGTTCATTAAACATTCAAAGCATTTCGAAATGTGTCTTCGTACATAACGTTTCATGTAAGGAAACCAATACAATTCTTTTATCTTATTTACAGTTCTATCAGCAGAAAAATGTCCCATAAGATCATGAAATTTAATAACTGTACTTTTCCTCATATTCTTTGGTATAACATAGAGAAATTTTCCTTTTCCGTTTTCATTTATGAATCTAAATAATCTGTTTCTTTTGAAGACGTAATTTCTTATAAGCTGTTTTTCTTCTTTTGTTCTATCCTGGTCTTTTTTCTTAAATATTTCTATCAATTTTCGTATTTCTGGATCGGCTTGTTGTATCATTAATATTTGCTCATCTTCACTCAGAGTCAAACAAACTTCTAATTTATCCTCTATGATGGATGTTAATGTATCTTCTGGTTCCAAAACTGGAGCTCTGCTCATTGCATCAACATGAGTCATTTTCTTTCCAGCTCTATGTACTATTTCAAAATCAAATTCTTGTATCAAATTACACCATCTTGCAATCTGAGGATTGCTTGTTTTCTTTGAATTCATGTACATTAATGCTTGACAATCTGTCACTATTTTGAATTTAATGCCTAATAAATACTGTCTTAATTTTTCAAGAGTCCACACAATAGCCATCAATTCGAGCTTGCTTGAATGATATTTCTTTTCAATTTCAGTTGTCTTTTTGCTAACACAATAAACCAACCGCCATTTATTGTTCGATCCTTGTTGTAGAAGCATGCCTGCTAAGCCACTAGAACTTGCATCGCAATGTACTTCCGTTTTAGCTTTAGGGTCATAATGAGCTAACACAGGTTGCTCTGTAAGGCTATTTTTCAGAAATTGAAATGACTGTTCTTGCTCTTCTTCCCACTTGAAAGATTCTTCTTTTTGCAAGAGTCGTGAGAGAGGTTCTGCTTTTTGAGCATATCTTTCCACAAATCTCCGAAAATAACCAGTTAAACCTAAAAATCTACGAATATCATGAATATTCTTAGGAGTTGGAAATTCTTTTATTGATTTTACTTTTCTCATTCCTGGTTTTATTCCTTCTCCATTAACAATAAATCCTAAAAAGTCTACTTCCTTTTTACCAAATTCACATTTTGATAATTTTAATGTCAAATTAGCAGATCTAAGTCTCTCAAAAACCTCTTTTATTCGTCCAATCATATCAGTCCAATTTTTAGCTGGTATCAGAATATCATCTAAATAGCACAAAACTTTCTTATTTAACAATGGTCCCAATACTTGATACATTAATCTCTGAAATTCTGAAGGTGCATTTGTCAAACCGAAAATCATACGTTCAAACTGACCTGTTTCATCTGGGGTAATAAAAGCAGTTTTTAACTTAGCTTCCTCTGTTAATGGTATTTGTAAATAACCATGAGCTAAATCTAATGTCGTGAAAATATTACATTCACCAAGACATTCTAATAAATCATCAATTCTGGGTAAAGGGAATTTATCTTTAATTGTTTGATTATTTAATTTTCTGTAATCTACTACAAGTCTATCCTCTCCAGTTTTTTTTCGAACTAACAATACTGGGCTGGCATAAGGTGATCTTGTTTCGGAAACAATTTTGTTTTCTTTCCACTCCTTAACAATATTCTTAATAGAATTTCTCTCAGCTGCATTTGTTTTATAGGGACGTAAACAAACTGGTTTACTTCCTGGAACTTCATTTATTTCCATCTTGGTTAACGTAGTACAACCTAATTCATTAATATTCAATGCAAAACAATCTCTATAATCATTAATTAATTTCACAATTTCTAACTTTTTATCATAAGAAATAGTTTTATCAAAGTTAATATCATCTATTTTAATTGCGCATTTATGTTTATTTACAGTGTATATTGCATCTTCAGTTACATTGCAAAAATTATTAAATGGAATAATGTATTCAGATTTTAAATTCCAATTTTGCGAAATATCGGTTACCCTGTTCAGACATTGGTTTTCTTTTAACTTAATGTCACAAGAGCCATTATTCATAATAGGAATCATCGTTTTACCATTTCTAATTTCAAAAACAGAATCGAAATTTATTTCTTTTCCTTCTAACAGTACAAGACCGTTTTTCATATCTTCCGTTTTCGCCTGAATAAAATGTACGCAATTTTTTTCTATTACAAGAGGTTCTTCTGTTTTTAGCTTTATTTGTTGATGTTTTGATTCAACTTCCACTTGAGAAAACGGCATACTATTCGAATACCAGATGTGCAATTTAGAGCCAATTCGGGCGAACGCAATTTCTGTTTTGTCTAAAAAGTCTCTTCCTACAATTAGGTCAAACGCCATAGTATCATCATTCACAATAAATATTTCAAGTGTTGCGCTGACGTCGTCAATTTCTAATTCCACTTGACTTTTCCCAAGAGTGAAAGCAGATGCTGCAGTAGAGCCAAATCCAAACAATTTTCTCCTTAATGGAATTATATTTAATTTTAATTTAACTGCAACTGATTTCTTAATTAAAGAAATACTCGATCCCGTATCTATTAAACTATTTATCGAATTCTCAGAATTATTTATTTTTGCGTTTTTCATATAAGTATTTAATGGGGATAGATTTTCAACGTTCACAGTCAAACTGTTTTTATCTTTGTTTTTCAAACAATATCGTTGGGTATGTCCAGTTTCACCACATTCTCTACAAATTAAACTTTTTCTTTCTTTTGGACAATCTTTAGAAATATGTCCATAATCATTACAGTTAAAACATTTAATGCTACTTTTATCACTGCGAGAGTTAAAATTACTGTTTCGTTTTTCTTTCGAATAAAAACACTCATTTTTCGGATACCTTTTATACTCACGGTTTTCTCTTAATTCGCCTTTGAAATTTTCATTTTTACACCGCTCATTAAATTTATTTACACTATTATCAAAATAAGATCTTTTCTCAATAAATTTAGGGTTTTTGTTTTCAACACAAGACTTTATTCCGACTCTAACATTCTCATATGAATCTAATTTTTCACTTAATTTTTCTGGGTTAGTGAAGTTAGTCCATTCATCTATAAAGTGATTACGAATTGTGGGAGAAACGCTTTTCTTTAATTGTTCCGTAATAATTAAGTCTTTAAGTTCCTCAAAGTTTCTAATTTTAAGACCATCTAACCACTCATTAAAATAATTTCGTAACTCATAAGTAAAATCTTTAAATGTACTTTTAATTGTACGTGAATGTTCATAAAATTTCTGTCGAAATCGTTCTGCACTTAATTTGAATCTTTTTAATAAAAGTTCTTTGATGTAATAGTAATCATTTGCCTTATCGTCCGGTTCACGGGCAATACACTGAATTATTTCGTATGGTAAAAGTCCTAGAAGATGAAAAACCCAATGAGCTTCATCTAAACCTATTCGCCGTGCTTGCCTTTCAAATAATATAAGATAAAAACTTATATCGCCTTCATTCACATCATATTTTTGCATAAGCTGTTGCAAACTGCAAGAATCACGTCTTTCTGAACTCGAATTATTTGCATTTCCTAAAGAATTTTCATTTTGCAAACGTAACTTTTCTAGCTCAAACTGGCGAGCTGCATTTTCTTCTTGTAAGCGCTCAGAAATTCGAGCTGCCTCTTCATCCTGTTTTCTATATTCTATAATTCCATCAAATAAAACTTTAACAAATTCTTCCTCGTAATTTTTTGAATTAATAATTATATTCTTTAATTCTATTATTTTACAATCTTGGGGAACGTTTTCTCCCAATTCAGTAGCTAAAGTAATTAAATCTATCTTCTTTCCTTTCGCCAGAAACGAAGCCATGTTAAACAAAGCAGAAATCAAAAGCGTAAATAAAATAAGATTACTCACTGGATTACCGTTGTGTTTTTATCCAATGTTGATGTAACTCGTTGTAGCTTCCATAATCTTTCACCATAAATTCTTGATTATTTCACTCAGAATTAATCCTTATATCCATGAATTCAATAAAGATGGAGCGTATTCCATATTATAATTCACAGCAACATGAATCCGTATCGAAAACGAAAAACCAACGTAAAAACTCTCAAAAAAGGTAAACATAATCCCGCTTCTGAAATGTTAGCTACGTGTATCATCTAAATAAATTTCTTTCTGGAATTTCTTCTACACGTAGCCATGTCAGGACGTTTTTAAATAAAAAAACTGCAATTTAGTAACCAATAACAAAATTTATTATTCAATATGGCGACGCTTTTCCATTCTATCACCGACTCGCTCGGTCCACGTACATCAACTGTCTCGTTTTTTTTTGTACTCGGTCCACGTACATCAACTGTCTCGTTTTTTTTGTAATCGCCGTCTAGTGGCGATTTTACATTTCTCACATTCGCCCTCTAGTGGCGATTTTACATTTCTTACAGGAGATTCATTCCGTCTCTGCTGTGAAAAGTATTGTTGAGAAGCAATTTAAAAAAAGAAATTGACGATTTGTTGTAATCGCCACTTCAAGCTAAAATATTTTTAAATAGCTACGACGTAAAAAAAATAAATAAATAAATTTAGAAAAAAATATTGGCTTCTACTATTTGCAATTTTTTAAATGAGTATCTTTTTAAAAGTTCACACACACATAGAGAATGTGTTTTTACACAAATAGAAAGTTAAAAAATAATTTTCAAAGTTTTTATCTTCATAATTGTATTGTATAGGTAGCACAAATATCATGTACAGTCTAATTGCGAGGTATTTATATCGTATTTATTATAAATGCTAATTATCTTTCATAAGAGCTCTCCATATGGGGGAAACGATTGGGTGGTTAAATTTGATTGGGTAATAGAGAAAGTAATTTTTCTCTTATAGATCCTTCCTTATGTTTTTTCTGATTTGTTCCTTCAGTCTTTTTTCACATTTAACTAATTTTTATAGATTAGTCAATTGTGAGAGAAGATAGATTCATTTTCCTGTCATCAAGATTAATCCTGTCAATCATAATCCTAAATTTTTTAGGATTCATAAATGGAATGATATTTTAAATCAAATCAAAAGTTCAAATCAAATTTTCAATAGTCATAATACTTCATATGACAGTTTCTACAGCATTGAAGTTCCAGCTGTCACAACAGATTTCTTCAAAAGTCTCTGAAAAAGCGCAATATCCACTTGGGTGGAATAAGTCCTAATATATATATATATATATATATATATATATATATATATAATTTGTTAATTTGTGAGGAAAACTAATACCCGCACTTTAGTAACCAGTTCTTAGGTTCTATAAAATCATCAATGACTGAATTTCACAATGAAGTTTTTGCTATAATAAAATATGACCTTATACCTTTTATCTCAAATTTTTAACTTTCTTACTTTCATATGCAAAAATCTAATTCAGTAGTATATTGCAACAATCAAGTTTATTATTTCCAAAAATCCCAAAATCCTAGAATTAAGCAACCTATTTTCTATGATCCACTTTCTATTGACCTCTTGATCCTAAAATTCTTAGTCTCAGTAATAAATTTGAAAGGACTGCGCTGAAATAGGCCATCAAATACATTAAAAATTTATCCCAAGTAAAGACAATCTTTTTGCCAAAATCTTCAAATCTCTAAATGAGCTAATCACTACGCACCCCAACTTCTACCATGGTGTCATTGCTATCATCTGGTAATATTCTATTATTATTCTAATCTACAAATCAGGTAATTCTGTTAAATCATAATGGCTTACCCCTGTAACTTCTGTTCCTAAAAAGGTAATTGTAAAGAATTTTGAACTACAGTCTTAAATAATTTTTTAAGAAATTTAATCGACATAAAAAATTAGAAATGAGTAATTCAGTTTTTTAGAAAGAGCATGCATATATATATCATTATAATAGTATATGTATATATATATATTATATGAAATTTAATTAATACTATAAATATTAAATTTCATTTAATAATACTTGTAAATTTTGTGACCTGAAGTATTAGTTAGTGTTAATCAGCATGATCATATAAAGCAATAATGTATATATATTATTGCTTTATATTCTCACTAAAGGAAAAATATATGTCAGGTCATACAATTTATAGTTATTATAGATGAAATTTAGTTAATACTTATAAAAAATACTATTATGTTACACCGGCAATTGGAAAAAAAAGAGGTGATACAAATTAAAATTATTATATTGTATAAGGTATCACAGTACATAAAGTATTCAAATCAAGATGTATATGCTTTTATAAGAAATTCTGGAAATTTTAAAGTTTAATTTATTAATTTTCATAGGTTCTTTTGGGGAGAAAGATTATTTATCTCATAATTAAAATATTCGAATAATTAATCGTAATGAATGTCATCAGATTTCATCAAATACAAATACTGTCTTTTGATTAATTAAATATTGTCATTTAATTTTAAAAATGAAATAAATATGTTTACATAAAAAAAAAAATGAAAGCATTTTTACAAGTTTTAATGTAAGTAGTTAACATTTATGTAGACACTGCCTTAAATAGCACACTGAAAATTTTTTGAGTTCTGCAACTAAATTGCAACCATTTGAGAATCTCTTCATCAAATTACTGTGGATGTAGATATAATTTCATTTCTAAATTTCTTAGTTTTTTGGGGGAATTATTTAATAGTTGGAGAGAATTTACTACTATGGAGAAGCTGAAAATATTTTACAGTGTTTGTGTGCTTAAAGAAAACATTTAAAAGTAAATTTTAAAATTTGAGTGTGCAATTTTTTAAATTTTAAGTCATGTATATATGTTATCAGTATATTTTAACATTCTTAAAAGTGTTGCAACTTTCTTAAAATTATTCATAACAATTATTTATTTTTCACTTTAAAATTTGAGATTTATTTTCATATGAGTTTAATTAAAACCATTTTTAAACATCTATCGCAATTCCTTATAAAAAAAATACAATTTTTGAAAAAAATTTCGATAAATTAAATTTAAAAATCTTATACATTGAAATAATATTTTCATGTGGAAAATTTAACATTTTCTACTGTAGGAATTATAAATGTTGCATATGTTATTGTTAAAAAAATTTTAAATATGTTCATTACATTTAAAAAAATTTATCTGACTCCTTATTATTTTGCTTGGAGCGTGTTTTTTTCCCCCTTTTTTTTATTTTAAATAAGAATATTTGTGTTATTTTTGCAATGTTTCTTAAATATAAGACTCATTTGTATTTCAAAAGTAGTATTAAGAAAATAAATTTTAGAGCTTTGAAACATATTATCGTAGTCAAAGAAGGCTTCTCATCTGTCTGATTTATTGTTTCTCTTCTATTTTATTTATTTATTTATTTTTTGAAGGCATAAATTTTACTGCATTATTAGGTTGCTTACATTTGAAATCTTTTATTGTTTTTCTCAAACATCGTCTTCAGTTTTCAGCATTATTTTAAAAATATATAATACTTTCTAATGGATAATAAATAAGAACAATAAGTCAATTATTTTCTATAGGATCAATAAGAATTATTAAAAAAAATTTAAAAAAATTTTATTTATTTATTGTAAACATTTTAAAATACTATTTAACTAAAACATCTAGAATTTGCGGTACAAAATGCTGATATAAGCAGAGGTACAAACCCAACTCTAAGAAGAAGAAAACATCTAGAATCATAGCAAATTTTTGATTGACATTTGAAAATGAAATTCCACTTTATAAAAAATATAATGGTCATTTTCAAATACTAATAAAACACAATTCAAATATTAGTAATAACAGAAATCGATGCAATGATGATCCACGAGCCTTTAAGTCCTCAAAAAATCGAGAAATAGTAGGGAATTTACAAGGAGGTCTTCCTTAGGAAATCCTAGGCACAAAAGAAGGTATTGGAGACTAGACTTATCGATACCACATTTACAACAGGTAGAGTAGAACTTAGGTTTGCCATCAAATTTAAGGCTACAAAGATGGCCACTAGCAAACCTAGAATATGTAGTCCAGTCAGCTCTTGGGGACAAAGCAATGGAATTACCAGGACCATCATCAGAATACAATCATGAGCAGTTGGAAGCTCCAAATAGCCTGGACACCTCTATTTTGAATAGAATGCAACTCAATGTAGGTGAGTGCAAAAACAGTTGAAAGACTAGTAACTGCTCTTTAACCAGGAAATTTGCCCTTTCATTTCCATGGATATCGACAACAGAGGAAATCCATTGCAAATGTACAGTTGGAGAAGGACTAGTAACACCCTTTTAAATAGAAAATCTGCCCTCTCATTTTGATAGATAGTGATATGAGAGGGAATACATTGCAAACATATGTAGCAGGTGTGAGAAAGTTGCACGAGCAGAAGAAGAATGGAGATCTCAACCATATCACTAACTTGTGACTATGCATCCAAATGGATAGCATTGTGAATGTCTGTGACCATCCAGACATCATCAAATAAGGCATTATTCCAGATGGTAAGCAAACTCACTTTAGGTGACTCGGTAAGCAAGCAGTTCAAAGCATAAAACTAAGCAATTGTTAGGGTTTTTAAATAATATGTCCTCCAAATCCCAGGATAGCAGATAAAGACTGTTACCTGCACAATGATGCATATCTTTACTGCCATCATCATAAATAATTAAAGCATCATCAAGGATGCTGCCAATAATATCCAACACCAATTCTCTTAAATAATATGGGGTAAGTACTTTTGTTTTTGTAGGACAATATTTTGGGGTAAAAGAACACACAAAAAAGACGTAGGAGAGGTCATACAAAAGCCTAATGGAGTGAGGTTTAACAGTGTCATCCAAAAACATAGACAGAGCATGCAAAAAGGGCTATCTCTCTTTAGTCTTGCCAGGAGTTAATGTAATTTGCCATCCTGTGAAGTGCCTTGTAATAGAGAAGACAAAGCTTACAGTAAAGAATAAGGGGGGCAGCTTCTATTGGCCAAAACCTGGTGCACCAAAATGTAGAAAATTTATTTAACACCATTGCCTGTTAGTGTTAGCTGGGAAAAATAACATGGTCTTCTTGCTTATGGTGAATTTAAAAGAAGTAAAAAACTCCTGGTGAAAATCACTCACTCCTCCTAGGAACACCTCCAGACTTGTTGAGGTCACTAATAGGATTTAGGGAGATAAGGAGTTAAATGGAAAAAGTGTTTCAGTGCTGTTAAAAATGTTTGTTAAATTTTTTTTTTTTGAATGTGTCAAATTTTATTAGATTTCTTGTTTTGAAAAATTTATTAATAAAGTATTTGATTCTAATATAAATAATATATTTTGATTAAAAAAGTTTCATTTATTTTTATAGTGAACAGTCAATTGCATCTGCTAGAGCATCTGTGATGGTTTATGATGATATGAATAAAAAATGGGTGCCAAGTGGAACTTCAAGTGGATTATCTAAAGTCCATATTTATCAACATCTTACAAACAATACTTTTCGAGTTGTTGGTAGAAAATTGCAGGATCATGAAGTATGTAATTTGCCAAAACTTTATATTGCTTTGACTAGATTCTAGATTGTAATTTTAGAATTTAATAAAAATTCATTTCATAATATGACAATTGTCTTTTTGCAATAATAAATTGTAGTTCTTTGTAACTGTACTTAGGATTATAGAAATATTTGACAATTTTTTAACATATGATCTTTTGAAATGTTAAATTAAAGAATATTTATAATACATTTATTTCAATTTCTTTTAAAATTTATGAAAGAATGTGCAAATTTTTTATTATTGATTTAATACATGAATGACATTTGACTTTTTCTTTCAATTTGTTGTATGAAAATCAAGTATTTAAAAGTGAAAATTTTATTCTTTTATAATTTTATCATTAGATATTCTATAATTTATATTATAATTTAGGTTGTCATAAATGCATCCATTTTAAAAGGACTGAAATATAATCAGGCTACCCCAACATTTCATCAGTGGCGAGACAATAAGCAAGTTTATGGTCTTAATTTCAGCAGTCGTGATGATGCAGAAGCTTTTGCTGTTGCCATGCTCCGAACTCTTGAAATCGTTAATCAGAATAGTAAGTATTTTATTATTGAATGTTATTCACAGTAAGGTGTTTTTAATTCTGCTTTGTATTATAGAAATATTCATTAGAATAAAAAATAATTCTTGATTAAAATAATATTCATTTGATTACAAAATATCAACAATTATTTTTTAAAAAAATAAAGAATGAAAAAAAATTCATTTTCTTTAAATTTTATATAACTTTTTTTCTGAGCTATAATTCCTGTGCTGTATTTTTGTATAATGTAGCATAAATGAACAGAGAATTTATATTGTTGATATATATATAATAAGGATATGAAATCTTGTGAAATGAAATGGTATTTGCAAATGAACTGGTTCACTAGTATTATTTATATTAATATGAGATCATATTTAATGCATCTTTTACACAGATTCTCAACGAGTGACTTAATAACATTAGCTGAATCAGTGTTGACTCTTATTTTGCTCTGAAGTGTTCTACAATGTATTCTGCTTTGCCACATAAATGCATTGCCTGGTTAAAATAAGTCACCAAATAACAGTGTAACAATTTTTATATTGCTGTTTTCCTGATTTTGTTTATATAGCTCTGATTACTTATCTCATTTGCACAAAAAAAAGTATCAAATCGGAAAATATGATCATAAATAATTATGCTCCCAGTAAAATCATTAAAATATTCAATCTTAGAACTTTATTTTCCAATCCTTCCTATATTTTGGAATAAAAGTCATGCAGTTGTATATTCAAAGATTATACTTGAGCTCAAGCTCACCAGACAAATTGTTCAATCACCTTTCTAGTGCACTCTAATGCATTACTCTTGTTTAATATCACATGGTTAAAGTAAAATTAATAAATACTGAATTATGAGTGTAACTCTTCCTGTTGTTAATTGACAGGCTAATAGTTGAAAGCTTTTGTAAGGTATTAAACATCTTCTGCATTTTAGCTTTTTATAAAGAATTTTCATACATAGTTTCTATACTCACATGACTCAAAAAAGTAAATTTAAAAATTCTTAAACAACCATCTTGAAAGATATGCTATGAAAGCAAGAGCAGTGTATTATTCGACCACCACGAGAAGGCGGGTGAGATCTGTCTCCGGTGGAAAGGTTCATTCTTTCAGAGGTTTGGAAAGTAAAATGATTTCGCAATTTAGGGTTAAAACAAATTCTTCGCCCGTTCTTCTCTTTGGCGAAGAACACGATTTTCCCCTCTTCAGTCTTTGCTTTTTACTTAGCTTAGAAGGTTGTATTCTCCGCGCTCTCTTGCTTTTTAGTATTTTTATTTTTATTAAAACTGTTCTTTTCAGAACAACACATAATGTCTCTAAAAGGGAAAACATAGCGTTCTAAAGAACGTAACATCGTTAATAACGTGTATATATTTTTTGAAAATGAAGCAAAGTCTACTTCGCTTTCGTTACCAATTCAGAAAGCACAGGAACGTACTGCAGCTGCTATAACGTACGTACTGGCGTTTCTTTTAGAACTGTCCAAAGAATTAAAAAGGAATCCAGGACTGATAGCAGGCTTTCAACTCCTGGGAAACAGCGTAATCGACCTGCAGAACGCAATGTAGTTTTGGACAATTTTGATTTGTGTGTCATTCGAAATACAGTAAATGAATTTTATGCGTCTAATAAAGTTCCATCCAAGGCATTTCCTCTTCTTCGGCTACTCCAAAAACTATATTTTCCCTTGTATTAACATATATTATTTATGCGAAATCTGTATGAATTTTATTTTTAAAAATTTTGAGAATTCTTTGATGTTATCCTTTTTTATTTACTTGATATTATACATAAAAATGTTTTGATAAAATATGTTATATAATCAAAATTCTTAAAAACTATTTAACTGATAGATTTTACTGAGCGATATTTAAATATTTTATATTCCCTCAAATTATTTTAAATGATTCCATAGGTGCACAATATATTTCCTACTATAAACATATATGAATTAAAATAAATTCCACAACATTTTAAAATATTAGTAAGTCGTAATATGATGAAATATGTATCTTGAATTAAAAAAAGGCTGTAAAAAGTTAATTTATTACTTACGGAGTTTCTTTTTTACATAAAATGGATGTTCCTTACATGAAAACTGTCTTCATCTAAATTAACAACAAACATATTCTAGAAAATCTCACCCTTCCCCATTTTCTCAAAAATTATTACGATAACACAATGAAAATAAAAAAATTTTGGGCACATAAATTATTTATCTTTCGGTGTCTACAGTTTTTGTTCCTGTTCTTGTGAACGAAATAAATTCTAAAATCTATCTAATAATGAAATTTTCATGACAAAATAAAAATATTTTCATTCTAAATGTTTTGTCTAACATAACTTAATATATGTATTTATATATTTCTATTCTGGTATTTGAATTCTTCGAAAAAGCATAACACACACATATTTTATTTTCATTCTACATCAAAAGGTGCAAATTAGCCAAATATGGTAACCTAGATTGAGGCGCTTTCTCCTCGTTTCCTCTTCCGTTCCCTAAATTGTTGAAATAGACTTCTCTGATAACACGTGACTCTTACGTCACACCCGCCATCTCCTGGCGGTCGCACTATACATCTCTCATTGTTTAACAATGTCTGAAATCAAACTCTATACTTTCCAGTGTGGAGGCATAGTTCAAACATAGGACCATGGTGAACTTCTTTGCTACTGTAAATAATGGTCAGATATTTGTTTATGTTCACTTAACTTTTTATTCAGCAAAGGCAAAAAAACTTACTTTTCAATCAGTCATTGCCCTGTATATTTATTATCTTTATATATTTTCATCCAGTTTTAGGTGGTCTTATTCCCTTATCATGATGAATAGATGTTTTCTATCTATTACTTTCTTGTGATTTTTTTTAAAAGGAACAAAAGAAAAAAATTTTCTATTATTTTAGAAAACATTACGCTAGTGTTCTTATAAATTGTCACTTTTGCAGATCTTACTACTGGACAAATGGTATATACTAATCTCTTGTTTCAGTATCTTTCATGCCTTAAGATCCAAATTGAATGCCCATAGAACAGACGGACAAGATCTTACTTTCATATGAACAAGGCAATTAATGTGCATAACTGCTGTATTTGAGTGCAATAAAACTCAAAAATACTTGAGAAAATGTATTGTGCTCTAAACATATAATATCATGGTGTAACTTAATTGCTTCATTCATTCTGAGGCTATATTTGTTTTAAAGAGCCCAGTTACTCAGATCCTGTTACTTGTTACATATGTAACCCAAGGTACATATCTTTGTTATAATCTATAATTGCAGTTTTTCAGGCAAAGCAAATTGGCAACAGTGTTTATGTAAGCCGATGTTTCTCCACTTATTGCCAATCATGTCAAGCAAGTACTCCAATATCATTTTGCCAACAGATTCAACAGGCATTATCTTATTATTTGGATTTACAGACCTTTGCAATATTTGTCTGCTCAGCTACCTGGAAAACTTGATCTACCTCTATCTTATTAAATGTGAATCTGATCTTAAGAAAAGCCTAATTTAAGAATTTGTATTTGTGACATATCAAACTATGCTCTTTTTTT
>JAPDSC010079591.1:365997-411654 GCA_026290005.1 Latrodectus geometricus | reverse complement strand
TGAAAAAGTGATTTAATACTTCCAGGATGTTGTAAAACAATGGAAGTCACAGTTAATTGAACATGTTTGTCAAATTAAGGCATGTAAATTATGTTCTGTTTAAGAGTTGTTTTATGCCCTCTCTAGTTGTGTTGTTTAAATTAATTTTGTTTTTGGGCCAATAAAATTCCATCATTTGGTTATATCAGTCACCAATTATGTTCTGTTCAATAGCTTTTACTTCAGGAGTTTTTAAAATGATAGTTTAATTTGGTATATTTTATACCATTTATAGTGATAAAATAATATATATTTTATTTATCATAAAAGTGTGCAAATTTCTGAATAATAATGAAATGTAGCAAAACATTTATCAAATATAAATTAGTTAATTATGCATTTATGATGATTAAACATGAAACAACATCTATTTTTAAATTCCTTTTTCTCAGTGAATTTGAAAACTGGTTTCAACATGTCAATGAATTCTTCATATGATTCAAAATTAATATCTGAAACAGTCATTAAAAATATCTTTAAACATATTTAATAAATTAATAAACACATTCAAATAAATTTGTTTCCTTTTTTGTTATAAATTTGGGTATATTTATTTATTGCAATAAACATGTATTACATAAGTATAATTATTAAAGTTAAATAAACAATAAATTAATTGTATATATGAAATATTTTGACTTTGGTATTTAATAGATTGTATCTTGACAACTGAAGTCTTTTAAATACGAAAATTGTTCAATATGTAAACCATTGCAGAATCAGTGCTTGGCAAGATAATTCTGAAACAAAGTAGTTACTAGCATTTAATGTTAGATGCTTATTCATGTTTTTTCATTAGCATTCAAATAAAGTTTTTCTTAAGCTTTTATCTAATGTTAAAAAATAATAATAATATGATGTTATTTAATATATTTATTATTAATGATGTTATTTTATTAAAATATGAAGTATAAAAGTTTCAAAACTTTGAAAACAAGAGCAAGGAATAATCTAATTTGCCAAATAATAGCATTGAGTAAATCAAAAAATTTATTGAATAAATTAAACTTAATAAACTCTTATATTTGCCAGTGATATCTTACGCTGGCATTATTGACAGTAGTGTCTTAAAATAATATTAGATATTCTATCATTAACTAATGATTATTATCTTGAAAAATATGAGTCTAAAAACATTCATTTATATCTGCAAATGATACCTGCTATTTATGTAGATGAATCAGTTCAATGCCTTGTGTTGGTTAACTTTTAACACTTTGCTTATTCATTTTTACATATACATTAGCTAACTTTCAGTGGACATTCAGCTGATATTTAAGACTTTCCACAGCTTCTACTGGAATTAGTAGATCTTTTATCAACATTTATCGAGCATATCAGATTGTATTGTAAACTTCATAAAGTTTTAGACTTATTGTGAAACCAAGAAAGATAGATCTTTATCTTCCTCATTTAAATTTTAAACGGTAAATGCATAAATATAGGTTAAATCTTCACATATTACAGTTGTTGGAATTTTTGTAAAAAAATTCCTTATCTTATAAAATATGAAAATGAAATATATAATTAATTCACTGTATAATATTCTTAAAAATAACATCTTGATATATATGTAGAAAGTTAAAATGTAATTAATGAAACAGGATATAAATAATTAAATTTACATCTCAAATAAATATTTTCATCAAAAATACAGCTTTTTTTAATTAATGTGACATGATAATTTCTGTAACTTCTTTAGACTCTTCATCAAGACCACCACCTCCCCCACCCATGAATTCCCAGCCGGTATATCAGAGTATATCTGGTGACTTAGAATGCAATAATGTAGATCAACAAAAATGGTAATTTTTATTTGTTTAAATAAAAATGGTAATTTTTTTTATTTGTTTAAATAAATAATTATTCTAATTAGAATATTCATTATTAATTATCCTAATATTTTTCAAATTTCAGGATTGAGAATGATACTGGTCGAATGGGCCATCAAGTACAATATGCAGGCTCTAATGGTAAATATTTTAGGAGATATTTTTCTTTGACAAATGCAGGTTTAAAAGTGAAATTAAGTATTGATTATATTTATAAATTTTATATATTTATAAATATTTTTACATATTTCCATACATTTCTTTCTCAATTTTCAAATGACAGTACATTTTTTATTTTTTTAAGTTCATTAATACAGCTATGTTAAAAATAAAAATTTATAACATATGAATCTGTTTCTTCCAAAAATTAAACTGTTTTCTTATATTTTTATTATTTTTAACTTAATTGTTATGCATAATCTTATCAATTATTTGAAAATGTGATGAAATTTTAAATTGTTAAAACTTTTTAATTTTACATATGAAGATTAAATATTAAATTTTAATGCTGGTTTAATGTATTTTAATGAAGGTAGTATTTTGTTTTAACTAAGGATGTTAATTTTCTCTAAATCATGTGTCTTAATTATAATGTAAATTACCAAAACTTATATGGTATTAAAAAGGGAGTTAGTGAGAAAGAGATTAATGTAAAATTTTAATTCATTTTATGCATCATGTATGTAACTATCTCAAAGATGACATTCTTTCTATTATTTACAGAATTGATGTTTTAAACAGCTTTCAGTTGCTTCCTAAATTTTTTTGTAAATGTTGTTTTAAAAAAATGTATCTCTTGCTGTTTTATTAAATAAACACATAAAATTTAAATATATACATTGGTTACATTCACATGGGTACTTTGCAAATATTCTTAGTTATATACTGCCATTTGATTTTAAATTAGATATTATACTTCAAATTATTTCAATACTTTTAGTGAATGGGCCAACAGGATCACCAAGTAATACATTACACAGAACAACTGCTCCTAATTGTGCTCCCCCAGCTCCACCTCAACCTCCTACACCACCTACACAGACAAATGCTGCTCCACCCCCTCCTCCTCCCCCACCACCTCCACCCCCTTCTTCAGGTTTGCCACCAGTTCCTCCACCCATGATGTCAAATTCTGGACCTCCTCCTCCTCCAGCTCCACCAATATCGTCAGGTGGTCCACCATGTCCTCCTCCACCTCCTGGATCATCAATGCAGCGTCCTAACACTGCTAATATGTCTTTAGCATCAGCTTTAGCCAATGCCAAGCTGAAGAAAACTCAGAAAGTAAGAAAGCATAATTTTATTACTAGCCAGATATCTTTGATGTCATCTTTAAAAATTTACTGACACATTTGAAAAAATAACTACAATAGGTGCTCATTTTTACGAATCTCTAATTTTCACATTTTTATAATTAAATGGCTGATCTCTACCATGACACCATAAATTCAATGATAAATTTAACTCCCATTTATTAACTAATATTTTGAAAACCTCATTTTTGAAAACTTTAGTTACTGACAAACAATATCATTTTTTTATGATCTGATATTTTTCTTATTTGATTTTTTCAATAACTGCTGAGAACTTGATTCTTTCTTAAACAATGAATCAATATGAGTAATTCCATATATTGTGTGAATACTGAAGACAGTTGGTTATTTTACATGCATTGGGAGAGACTCGTATCCTTTCAGTACATAAAAACATAGAAAAAAAATTCTAAAATGTGTGAGCAGTCTTCTTTTGTTGATCCCCTTTCATTTGAACTATTCAATTAATGAATTTCCTTCTGTCAAGAGATTGGACCTGTTCTTTTGAGGAATGTCAGTTATGTCACAATCTAAAAAATGAATGTATTTATATGTCAAAGTAAAAAAAGAAAATTCTAAGAGATTCAGAAGGAAAAATATTAAGCAAGACAAATTGCCAAAAGATATGGAATTCCAAAGAATATTCTCTTGACAATTTTAAAAACCCAGGAAAAAATCCTTTAGGAGGGAAAACAGTACCAGCATAAGTATGTACTCAAAAAATTTCAAACACTACCTGTTGCATACCATGCTAACATTAAAACTTGGGTGAGTGGAAGTATTTATGAAAATTTGTTGGAGACTTAAATTCCATTTTTTATCAGAGAAATATAAAGTTCTCATTTTGGGTTAGTGCTCTTCTAATGTAGAAATTCTGAATCTTGAAACGATTTTCATGTGGATTATCTTTTGCTTTATTTATCTTCGGTCTTACAATCCATGAACCAGAACATAATCAATAGCTTCAAATTCAAATACTGTAAGGTACTTTTTTAAGGAGTGAATTTGAGTGGCCTTTTGATATGTCCTTCTAGAAGCCATGCGTTTGTTAATTAATGCTTGGAATAATGTTGAAAGAAATACAATGTTGAGAGCATTTAAACATGTAAGCTTAATTATTTTTTATTTAAAAAAAAAAAAAAAAAAAAAAAAAAAAAAACGTAATTTGAAATTGAGAAAAGCCAAAAAAAATTTACTTTATGAGTGAAGATGAATTACTCATTCATGAATTCCAGAAAAGAATCTTTTTTACTGCCTGAATTTTTTTTAATGTAGATTCAGATGTAATATGTATGGAAGAAACATCAGATGATAAAATACTTTTTTGAGGGAAAAAAATGGTCTACATTGAAAAAATAAGTTTTTTTAAAAAAATGTAGTTTTTGAACAGAAAAAAGATAATTGATTATTTTGCTTGATTTTTCATCAATGAAATAAAACTGGGTATTGTTTCAAGAAGGATTATTATTTTGCATGTGTTTCTTATATTGTATATCGAAATAATTTTTTCTATTAGTATTTTAGTTTATAAAAAAAAAAAGCAGTTTGTTTAAAAAAAAAAAAGAGAAAAAAAAAAGAAAAAAAATCAAGTACTGCTTTACCAATCTCCATGAGTTTGTAAAAAGAGCATCTACTGTATATATTTTCATAGAAAGTAAAATTATTTTGCTTCTAATCATTAAATTAAGTGTATTATTTTTGTCAGGTGTAAAAATATGTTGTGTTACTGGCAAATGTATCAACTAACTTTTTAATGTAAAATTATTTTAAAGAAAATGGTGTGTAAAAAAATCCAGTGTTCAATCATTTAATTTAAAAATATTTTATTTATCAGAATACCAAATAATTCTTTCATAAGAATTTGAAATTCATTCATTAACCTTCTAACTCTTTCTACATTACTAATGATACTAACACAAGGGACAGTTCCTTGATAATAATACAAATATATATGTTTCGTTATATTTTCCTAAAAACATTTTTATCTTGTTACTGACGTAATAATTTAATATCTATACTATATATATATATATATATATATATAAGGATAATAAAAATAAATATTGAACTATAAGAGGTAAATTATATTAAATGAAAAATCCTTAATGTTGATTAGTTGTATATTGTTAGTTTATGCTAATTATGGTAAAAAATTTTCTAGTTAATTATTTTCTTAACTTTTTCAAAGATGTATAATGATTCTTAGAAATTATTGAATTTTATATAACATATCCTTTTATTTAAAATTACCAAATTTATCTATTAATATTTTATTTTTGAAATAATGTTAGTTTGTTATAAATAACAAACATAATAAAATAATATAATATTATGATCTTATTGTTTGAATAATATCATTAAGTACCTCATGTGGAAATTATTTTTATGTAATTTACTTTCTTAAGGTTTTAAATTAGGAAAATGTAAATGAAAGGTTAAAATCCCTATTTATAATTCAATATTTTTGAATATGTTAGTAATTTTTTACCCTAATATTTAATAGCTTATGAACTAAGATATGATGACATAATTTCATATGTATTTTATGTATTCATTTTTATTCTGTGGACAAAAGAATGAAAACATTATGTATTATAATGATCATAACCTCAACCCCTCTTGAAACAAAAAGAACTTGTTTTTTCATCTTTCTAAGCAACATCCTCTAAATGTAAGTTTGACATTAAAATATGTTGAAATTTCCTTTGCTTGTTTTGCTTTGTTTCAGAAAACTTATTGTTAAAAATGTGACACTTGGTTACACATTTTCTTATTTTTACTGAGATTACTTTCTTATTTGAAATTGACTAACCTGAAAAGAAAAAAATGTTCACTATAACTATAATTTTCATTAAAAATTTATTTCATAATCTGAATATTTTATTGATTTGTAGAAAGATATGCAAATTAAACTGATTGTTGTAATATGTTCAGCACACAAAACACTAGTCATTTTGCTTTCCAAAATATTCTTAAACATTCTGATTAGTTTACCATAAAAAATACTGTAATATTAGCTATTATATTTGCTTTTATTTTCAGTAGACATAGAAATCTTATTTATCAATTAATTCTTTTGTAGACTGAGACAAATAATGATGCAAGCAAGACACCTGGGCCGCCTAGTGGCATGGCGAGTATGATGGATGAAATGGCAAAGACACTTGCAAGGCGGTAATAATTTTTATGTATCGTCTAAAGTATAAGGACAAAATTTTACTCTTGTACAGATTTTTTTTAATTATATTCTCATTAATATCAAAGTGGCAATTAAAATATTAGAACTCCTAATGTAATGGTTTATATGTTCAATTTCCACTCTTAATTGAATGTTTGTTGTTGTTCAGAATCCTCTTTTGGTCAGGCGAATTAGTTTTCATGTACAAAAATATGAACATTGATCAAGTAACCAAATTAATAGACAATATTATCATTGAAATATTTTTGTATTAATGCTTTATAGTTTAGTGTCTTAACCATTTCCGATGCAGTGTTCCATGTGAGGGAACACCAAATTTTAAATTGTTACCAAACCATTGCATTTAGAGATAAATGGATCAAATTTTTTTTAATATGTTCTTTAAACGTTCTTCTTTGATAATAGATGGCAGCACCACACAAGGGGACAAATAATTTTCAATTATTTTATGTTATTTAAATCCCTCTATTTTTAAGAAATTTTCCCCAACTTTTTTTGTAATATAAAAATAAATGTTTGGAAAAACATTTCTGTGTTATTTTGTTGCCTGTCCATTGAACTATTTATTCTATTTTACTTTAAATTTTTTACGCATATAGTATACGTAGAATCATTGAATAAAACAAGGTTTTCCATCCCCTGGAACACTGCGCCGCAACGGACGTTAATGAATTACGCCGTCAGTGTGGGATTAGCCTTGAACACAATGATGAGGGAAACATCTGTGTTTATGTTTACTGTTTTTCTCTCTTTCGGGGAGAAATGAACTTTTGCTTAGGAATTTACAGGGGAGGATTTCTTGTAGGGGAAATATTTCTACAACCTTCTCGGCCTCTTGAATTGGAAAGCTTCAGTGGGATCTAAGATTATAACAGTTATTTTGCGTCCTCTCTAGATAGAAGATGCATGATTTTTATGTTCTCGATTTTCCTTTTTGCTACTACTTATTTTATATTACTTATAGATATTTTTTTGAATTTATATATTTTAGTTTATACTTTTTTATGCAATTAAAATTTAATTTGCAGTTTATTTTTTAAATTTGTTAATTGCTAATAAATGGCACGGAGAGGTCTTAGTCTTTCTGAAGCAATAAAAATGCTTCAAGAATTCCCTTCTGGTAGTGAATCTGAAAATGCAGATAGTGATACAGAGAAATATGTTTCTATACCACTTGAACAGTCTCAATCTGGTAGCGACGATGTATCGCATGCAAGTAAAGATGATGATGATTTATTTCAATCAGGCCCCTCTATGCAGCCCCAAAACCTTACTTGGGTAACTAAACAGACTCTGCAGAAGTCGCTGCCTGATTTTACACCAATAAGTTGTCAAAGTAAAGATATTTGGGACTTGTGCGAAAAAAGCCCCCTTTTAATTTGTCTAGAGCTTTTTCCTTACCAATTAATTGAAGTTATTCTTTTGCAAATCAATCTTTATGTATGTTTTTATGTATAGCATAAAAATCACTTTTTCACCCCCCCCCCCATTTTAGGGTTGTAGAGTAGCAGTCCTCCTTATGATGCACCCTGGGGTACGCTAAGTCTGCTACACATTGTTTACAACATTATACATTGTTTTTTCATTAATATACGAAAGATTTGCGCGTTAGCGTGTTTCACTGCTTTTCATAGCCCTTTGCGGCGCAGTGTTCCATGTGATGGAACACTCACAAAATCGAAACGGTCAGTGCAATCTTTACCAAATTTTTACTGTACACTATTTAAGGCATAAATAGACAGCCTATAAAATTTTTCCTTAATATCTCAACTTTAAAGGGTAGTGTGCCAGAAAGGGTTAATAGTTAATGTTGAAATAAAAAAAAATGCTTTTTGAGTTATTTGTTATTTAAATATTTTCAGTAGCAAAAGACTGCTCATTTTTTATATAGTTTTCCAGTAATTATATTGCATAATAGTTATGAGTTTCTGATGAAGAATTATAAACCAAAATTATGATAATTTTAGGGTATATTGTCATAATTTTTCTGTACTATTGTTGCTAAAATATTGCCCTTATTTAGTTATATGTATGAAAATGACATAATTAATATTAAAATGTTATCTTTCTTAAAAAGATTAATACTGCATTATTATACATATCATAAACACCATTAACTAAATATGCTTTAACATATTCGTTAAATTCTAACAATTGCTAGTCAAAATAAAGCAATTTTAAATTATTTTCTTGTAAATAATAATAATAAATAAATAAACAAATTTATATTAGTTGTTGTCAATCAATGATAAAGATTAGAGGATGATTATCATTTTTGTATGTTGTCAATATTTCTTATTAAAAATTCTGAGTTTTAAGATCTCTACAATTAATAATTTTAAAAAGTCGAATTGATAATCATTGCTTATCGTATTGTCTCCATGTAATTTTGATTGAGCTGAGATATTTATATATATAATTAATTTTATTACGCTTTAATTTTCAGACGAGCACAAGCAGAGGGTTCTCACAATAATTTAGTAAGTAAATTTTGAAAATATCCTTGTGTTATGTATATTATAATTAATTTATATAATTTTTTTATAAATTCTATTGCTGTATTTCTTTGGTGCAGGATTCTGAATCTGATAAAAAATGGGATAAAAACTCTAATGGAAATGGTCTGAATTCTGGATTAGAATCACCAAAGAATAGTCGCAGGTAATATTTTTTAAATTTTCCAAAAATTTAAAGAATTATATTTTATAGAATTTTTTTCAGCATTTCTCCCTTGGATTTAATTTATCAAATGAAAGTAATTGTATTTTATCATTATGTTGTTGTTAAATTTCCTTTAAATTTGAATTTTCCTCCTAATTTGTTTTTTATCCATGTAGTCTTATTAATAAACCTAATATTACATGCAATTCACTTATTCAATTTTCTGTCAAATAATAAATTTACATTTATTATCAAAATTTGCGTATCATGCTCATATTATATAATTTTAGAAATAGAATAGGATCAGTTGGTGATATGGATAACCTGAAACCAAATGGAGTGGAACCATATGATATGGAAAGAATTAAACAGGAAATTTTGGTAGAAATAAGAATGGAAATGAACAAATTAAAGCAAGATATTATTGAAGGTAAATTTAATTAATTTGAAAACTAAAATGCATAATATTTACTGTAATTTTAATTAAGCTTTAGTTTTGAAAAAAAATAATATTTAATTAAAGTAACAACAATGCTGAAATCTTACAGCATTTGTTTCTAAAGATGAATTACTATAAATTCAGGTTTCCTTCCTCTTTAAATGTTTTTTATTTTAACTAAATATGTATAAGACTATTTTCCTATCTTTATTTTGTGCAAAAATTTTAAAAAAAGACTTACTATCTTTAACATTTTTAAGAATGTTAAATAATCTAATTTAAAATGTTAACCACAAAAAAAATCACATTTTCATTCCAATTTAAAATGTTTGAGTGTTTTTATTATTATTATTATCTTAATAATCTATATACTACTATAATATCAACAGATAATATTGAAATAAATTCAGACTTTTCTAAATTAACATTTTCTTAATTTAAAAATCGTAAATATTTATAAAAATAAACTTTTGAATCATTGAAAAACTAATCTGCTTCACTATCTATAAGATTTCTAAATACATCATCAGTTTATGAAATACTATTACATATTTTTTTATCTTATATTTTTTGATAAAAGTATATATTGTTCTGTAGGATATATTATATAATTTTATTTATTTTGCGTATCTTTATTTTTAGCCATAAGGAGTGAACTTAACCGTAGGTAATATCTTTCTGTGTGAGGAAAGAAACTTTTTATGGGAATATGTAGAAGAAAGTTCTTGTAAGAGAGTTTGCATATTTGCCTTTCATAATGAGTTTCATACTGTACATAAGTGTGACTACTTTTGCCTTCTGAAAACTTTTGTGTGAACTTTTTTCAAGAATAACTTGTTCGCATTTGTACTTTTTCTAGATATGCAAGTTGAAATGGTTTTTAGAATGTGTTTTAGTTTTTATTTTATTTTTTAAGAACTTTTCATGTTAAGGACAAGCAACTGGTGTGCTTGAAACTTACCTCTATACTAAGTCAAAGTGAGTAATTCAAGTGTTGAAGCTGTGTAGTGAGAATCAATTTTTTACATATTTTAAATAGAGGATGTACATGCGTACAAATGCCTTTTCTCAGAATTTCAGTGTTAGGTTTTAATAAGAAATTGGTGCTCTAAAATTTTGTCATTAAGTATACTGATCTAAGGCATGCTGTAAGATTAAAAACAATGCTCAGTATGAATTATGAATAATTTAAAGTGCCTAATTTTGAAATAAAGAGTTTATACTATTTTTTGTTAAATATCTTTCTATCATAAGTTGAACATTCATCAGCAACTTATTGTTAAAATTGGTAATTAGAAAAACTATGTTAATAAATTTACCAGTTTATATATGATTATATTCAACTGAAAATGCATAAAAAACTAATTTATTCAGAAGTTTCTTTTATATATTTTTATAAATTATTGAGTACAATTTAAATGGGATCAGCTTGCATATAGGATTTAGATATCTCATGCCAAAATTTATTTTAGAATTAAGATTAATGTAATTTCAAAATAAATTTGGAATGCTTTAAATTCATCACAAATTAATTAAATTGTTTATCAGCTGTTTGAAAAATGCACTTTAGAATATTTTTTGATTCACTTAACTTTAATGATAAATTTTTCTAAGTATGAAGTGAAAAAGAAAAGTTCATTGACAATTATCAATTTAAGTAAATTATTTTTATTATTTGGCTCATTTTTGCCTAGAACTTGGCTGGCTGTAAAGTAAGTCCAAAAGTAGTAGGGTTTGAAGAATATAAGTGTCTATGATTTTATAGAACTTTCAAGAGTTCAGTTTTTATAACATAAATTATATGAAGATTACTAAAAATTAGAAATACTTAAAAAATCATCAAAGTATCATATATCATTATGGATTATTTAAATTCTATATTCAAATTGCTCCACAAATGTTGTGTAAAATTATGTACTGGAAAGAATTATTATAATATATCCTGATAAAAATTATTCATATAAGCTGTTATGTGAGTAATATTCTTAAAAATAAGTATATAAGATATTTTGATTACTTGCATTATTAGTGTTTATTAAAATATAAATAGATTAACTTTAGGTTTTATCAGAAAAATTAGATAATTTAAAATTAAATTAAGAAGGTGGTATTTGAATTAATGGGATTCAAGTTATGCACTTACAAACAAGCAACGAAACTGAATGTTTTTAAGAGTGAAATGCTTTTTAAAAAGCATTTTATTAAAATTTATATTACCTTGTTCAATATGCATTTGACTTAGCATAAAGTCAAGTTTCCATTTTACAACACTTAAACATTTTTTAAAATATGAGTGCCTTTGGCACAGGCTGTTAGATGCTCTTCCATATGATTGATTGCGCATCTGTATAACTAAAGTTAACTGTGTGTTTTATAACTTGAATGTTTTGTATCAGATAATTCATTTTTTCTCATTGAAATAATGTAGCATAAGAAATGCGGGTGGTGTTTTTTTCAGATGCATATACATAACTACTTCTACTTACTCTTTTATAAAATTTATCTGTGTGTTAACTTGAGCTTTATACTACACATGTTGATGTAATATTTCTGATGTGTTATCATTGATATAGGAAAAATCCAACTCCTGAGCATACTCTTTTTTAAATGTAAAAATATATATAATATTTCCTAATTTAATTTTTAATATTTTTTGTTTATTAATAATTTTATCTTAAATATTTTATGTTCCTATACCTATTATATTAAAAATATCTTATACTGATAATACTTTGTAATTGTCTTACATTTTGACAAAATTAGACAAGAGTTTCTTCATTTTTTAGATATTTTTTTTTCATTGTTGAGAACTATTGAAAAATACTAATTTATCTTATTTATTGTGTAAAAGTGTAGGATATATGTATGTTATTTTCCTCTTTCTTAAATGTGTGATTTTGAGAGTTATATTGTGTGACAAGCGCTTTTTTAATAAAATTGGGTGAATAATTGCTTGATTGCTAATTAACATTTGTGATACGTTATATTCCTTATCGCAAACTGATTTTTACTGCTTTGCCAGTTTTTACTTTTTATAAGTTTAAAAGGATATGATTACACTTGCTTGTATTTTGTAGTAAATTTTTTGTTACAATATCTTTATCGTTATTAAGAAATAGCTTCATAATTTATATGGAAAAACAGCCTTTTAAGAAATTTAGGTAATAAATCTAATTTATACAAATTTGAAAATAAATATTCTTTATTTTTCAAATGATACATTCTTTATTTTTCAAATTTTATTTACATAATTTATTTGATATTTTAACATCCCAATAAATTGAAATTTTGTAATTTGCTCTTCTTGAAATAGTGTTAAACATAAAACTTTAATGCAATGAAGTTTTTGAATTTTTTTAAAAATAAATTTTGTGTATTACTAAGACATTAAATTATTTTTCTTTTGAAAATTCAATTCCGAATTTAATATCCTGAACTGAAATATTATAAACTCTTTCGGTATTTCAGTTTAGGATATTAATTTTTGACAATTGCAATTTATAAACTAATAAAGAAAAGAAACATGTTATGATAAATATATTTTAGTTCTGGAAGCTTAACTGATTTTTTGTAGTGAAATTAAATTATATTTTTCAAATCTAATATACTCAAAATAAAAGAAAAGAAAACTGCTGTAACAAAGTTTGTACAAATTTTCATGTATATAACTATTATTTCAAATAAAGTGAAAGGAAATTGTATATAACATCTTTACTTGAAAATTACTCAGAATATGATAATTTCCAATTCTTATTGAAAGATAAAATATTATAAAATTTACCTAATTATTGATTATAATAAAAAAAAATTCTGGAAAAATTACAAGAAAAAAATTTTTTTATCGCAAAGTAATAGAAAGTAAAGAAAATTATAAATGAAAAAGGAAATAATTATAAATTGCACAAAAGAAAGTTACATTACAACTTTATTTCAACTTTGAATTTATAAGTGCTGATACATTTTTAAAATAACATTTATATATTACTTTATTATTGAAAGTGTGCAATTAAACATAAGTCCTCTTAATTAATTTGATTTACAGCACTAATTATTTTGACTATTGTAAATTTGTAAAGTATATTAGTTTTTTCAAAATATTTATAATTTTATTTCTATTTCCATTTGCTTCTTATAAATTTTATGTAATTTAATCGTATTCCTGCAGTTTGATTGGTTTACTTTTTAGCATTTTTTATGTAAAAAATCTGCATTTCTTTTGAATTTGTGACAGATTTTTCAGAAGAAGAAAATATACTTATGTTTGTTGTGACTACAGTTAATTTCATTATAAATTATTACGTAAACAGTATGCTTTTATACATAAACTCATAATTTCCTAATAGCATTATGGTGCCCTATCATTTTTTTTCCCTTGTTACATATAAAGAAAGGAAGATCAGATGTTATACATATATATATTTTTTCTTTTATTCCACTAGTTATACACATGAGACACTTTTAAAAGGAAAAAATAGCTACACTCTTTTTTCTTGAAACGAGAAAAGTTATAGAGCAGATTGTTTCATCACTGTTCTGTTTACATTGCACCGTATTCACTGTTGTTGACAATTTAAATTAACGTTTATTATATGTTTTAAATTAATTACAAAAGCTATAGTCAAATTTTTGAAATGTAACTCGTTTTATTTTATGTTAGAAACTGACATCCAGATAAAAGTTTTATTGGTTTCTGTGCTGCTATTTTCAATGAACTTTGGGCAAAATCTTACAGACAAACAGAAAAAGTTTTATTCTATAGATTTCTAATGTATCACAATTTATATTTTCTAGTATTTTCCATAAATTTTAATACCTTCAAAATACTTTTCTTTTACCACAGATAAACCATAGATGTTTATGTATGGCGTTTCCTTGCATCTATTGTAGAATGTTGTTCTATATGTATATTGTATCAGTTTTAACTAATAAAAAATTAACAGTTTTATTTAAAACTTTTAACAAAAGACAATATTTTAAATTCTGGAATGAAGTTAAGTTTCTCCCCCCCCCCTCTCTATTCAGAAAACAAACTATTTTAGTTTGTTCTATAATTTCAATTTTCTAAATCGATCTATTAACAATGCATAAAATATTACTTAAAGAATATATTGTATAATAAATGCATTCTTTGCATTATCTATACAATGATATTCTTGTTTCATAAGATTTTCTCAAGGCTAATGCATAAATTAGTTGAGAATTTAAATTACTTATTTGTAAACAAATCACTAATTACATAATTATGGAATAAACATATTTTGAATGTTTTGACAGGGCACCATAAATTGCCAAAGTTTAGGGATTAAATAATTCTATGATATGCTAAACCAAATAATGGTATTCACTTTATATATATATATATATAAAGTGAATAATTACTGCTTTTGAATATATATTTCATTATCTTTGTTAATACTCTTTTTTATATGGATTTTCATTTTATATTATTTATTTCTTGCATTCTTTGTTTCATTATTATTAATAGAAATCTGTTGTTTGAAACAAAACTTCTTAAATTATACAATTTTTAAATATATTTAATTTAATGTGTGGTCAGTAAATTGTATAATTTTGATTTCTTTATTATGTCAAATTAACAACTAAAATTTAATATTTTTTACTCATGATTTTTAAAATAAAAATAGAGTTAATGAAAAGTAATAAAAATAATAATTAAATGTATATTACTTTATTAGCTAATCTACTTTAAGTATTAAATTTATCTTTTGAATTTAGTTTTGAATTGTTGTATTAAATGCCATAGAATTAGTTTTATAACACTCATATGAACAGTTTTAGTTTATTGAAATGTTTGTTGGGGATGATAGTTAATCTTTTTATGCCAGGGTGAATAATTATATTTTAACAGTAAATGTAAATATAATTTATTTCATTTATAATCTATTCTTAAAGCTCATAAAATAAATAAATTTAAAGGTTGCCTTTTAAAATTTTAAATTAACTTATAAAATTATAAATATGTGTGTATCATATTGTACAAAACATTAATTCATTGTTAAATTATTTTCAGTTAATCACAAATATTAAATTATTATATAAATTAAACAAAACTTACATGTTTCTAAAAACTTTCTACTTGCAAATGTATTAAAATTCATTAGATAATTGCCTTTGTACTTTATTATTCTTATCTTTGAATAATAAGTTGATAATAAAATAGTTTTTTCAAAGAACTATTTTTTAAATTAAAGAATTATTATTTGGATATTTTTATCATTTTTATTCAAATTTTAGTTAATAATAAAAAATGTGTGAAAATGTACATATTATAAAATCTTGCCACATGTATCAGCTCAATGTTATGTAATCATAAAATCCTTAAAGTGAATACAATGTATTGAATTTTTTGTTATATTTAATGAAAAACTACTTCTGAAATTAAATTTGTATCTTAATCCATCATGATAATGTAGTTAATATAGTAGAATGTAATTGTTAAGCTGTAACATTTTTTACACATCAAAATATAATTATTCTATTCATTAAAACAGTCAATGTTGTGAATAGTAGATTTTTGTTCATTTCTTCTTATATTGTAAGTTTTCTATGTATTTTTATGATAAATTTTTTTAAAAAAGTTGAAAAAACATTATAATTTATAATATGTGTGCTTTCAATTAAATTTTAAAAAATTATCTGACATTCGTATTCTTGTAAAACCAGTGCATTTATTGAAATTTCAATGTAGTTCATATTTTTTTCTATGTTTGCTCATTTTTATTGTGTTATGTTTTGCATTTAGCAGTATTTTATTTGTTAATTTTCTACTTTTATATATAATGAAAAGTGAATCTAGTCAATGTAAAGACATTACTTGCTACTTTGATTGTTGACATTAATTTTTTCCCTTTCCAATGAAAAGGTTAAACAAAATGAGATTAATAAAACATGTTACAGTGTAGTGTTTAGTGTATTCCATGTGCGATATAAATGACTATGCAAAATCATATCAATCATTATGCAATGAATCTATGCAAGATAAACGTGTCAAAGCTCAATATTGAGAGTGCATAATGTTATTGAAGCCAATGTGTGGCTAAGTGTGTGCTGTCTTTCGAAAAGCTCCTATTTATAGAGTGAAAATTATTGTCTATGTATAGTTTTTTGAGTTTTTTCACTTTGATGTAAAATTGAAAATAATACAATGCAAAATAAAGAATGATTCTGCAAGTGTCTGTAATTTCTTTAACATCATTCAACCTTTTTTAAAATGTATCATTAGCTGATAAGTATGTTAACATTATATGTTTCTATAAGCCACAAACATTTTGTGATTATTTTTCCACTTTTAAAATATATGCTTATAAAAATGTTTAGTGAAAATAAACAAAATGTTTAATTTTGTTTATTTTTTATTAAGTATTTAATGTCATAAGCCAAGCTATTATGGAATATTTCAAATTAAAAAATAATATTGAAATTTAAAAAAAAAATAGATATAGTTCTTCTGTTACCAAAGAAATCTACTTATTGGTGAATCTTAATTGTTGAAGTTTTTCTCAGTATGTGTATGTGGGTCAACGTTTTTCTTAATTAAAGGGTAGTTTGTATTACCCAATACAGTTTTAAAACTGTTTTTAAAAGATTAACCAATTATGCTGAACATTTGTAGATATTTTTATACTCATTTAATAAAACTGTAATTATCAATTTTTTTTTATTAGAATTGTTAAATGGAATGTTTTAAATGATATTCACTAGAATTAATTGGGTACTAAGTCAACAATTAAATATTTTTTCCAGAGTTCAGTATTATTGTTGAAAGAATATGCCATTTAACTGTTCATTGTTGATCATCAAAAGTTGGAGAAATGAATAACTATGAAATTGAAAATCAGTGTTTTGCACAGAGCTGTTTAGAGAAACAAGCCCCATTCTGTAAAAGAGTGCCTTAAGAAAATCATAAATTGTTTCATTTCTGCAACTTTTCTTGCATAAATTTACTTACATTTTGAGTTTTCAATAAATTATTGCGTTTTTTAAAATTGTTAGGACTGTTGAAAGCTAAATTTAGAAACGGTAAAAATTTAATACAGTAATCAAATGATTTTCTTTATTGGAACAGATTTTTTTTTTAATTATTACTTCTAACTTTTTCAAATTATGCATTTCAAATGTAATTTGTATCTCAGAACTATAGTACGTTTATAATTTATTTTCCTAGGTTGATTTGTCAAGAAATTTAATGCTTGTTTTAGCTATATTTTCAATTGCCAAACATTTTTGGATTACTTATCCTCATATTTTATTTTTTACGACAGATTTCTCATGCGATTATGACTATAGCTTAAAACAGTGTTTCTCAACCTTTTAGTATTCACGGCTCAATTTTCAATCATAATTTTCATCGCGCCCCCCCTCCCCACCGCATACAATAATAATGTATTTTGAGTATTTTCGCGCTAAACCTACACTACAACCCTTATTTTAAACTTTACAAATTACCAAGAATACCGAAATTTATTGACATTTTGCAACACCGATCCTCAGCATTGAAAAAACAAGAATCCTATGCTTTTTTATTGCTCTTGCGTCCCGCTATGTCGGGCATTCTCATGGTTTTGCGAGAAGTTTCGATTTGTCTGGAATTTGTCTAGTCAGAAAAAAATTAAGCTAGAAGTGTGCGCAGATGTGAACAAATGTTTTCTCATAGGGAGAAGTAGAAAGCTCTATGACGCCAATTTCAATTCCAGACAATCTCATTCGAGTCGATCCTTCTATCGCTATTGAATCTATTCTGAATGTGTATATTATATATATTTTCGTGTAATTGCAATTCACCGTATTAAATATTTACGGCAGCAGACTTATGCAGAATCATGGATAATTTTTTAAGCGAGCATTAGACGATAGACAAGCATCAACAAATACACAGATGAGCGTGGTTCCGAAAATAAAATCAAGAAAATATTCTCAAGAATACTTAAATTTTGGGTTCACTAGTACTGAAGTAAATGAAGAAGAAAGGCCCCTGTGTATCATTTGCTCAAAAATGTTGGCGGCAGACAGCATGAAACCTAATAAACTTAAACGACATTTGGAAACGCTTCATAGTGCGTACGTAAACAAACCCAGAGAATTCTTCGAATTAAAATTAAAATCATATGAAAAGCAAAAATCATTGTTTAAAAAAACTTTGTCTGTGAATGAAAAAGCTTTAATTGCCTCTTACAAAGTTTCATATAAAATAGCCAGATGTAAAAAGCCTCACACCATTGGAGAAGAGCTTATTTTGCCAGCCGCGATTGATATTGTAGAAATTATGTTTGGAGATAATTTTTCAAAACAAATGCAGTCTATACCTCTTTCAAATGATACTGTTGCCCGTCGAATTGCTGATATAGCTGAAGATGTAGAGTGTCAGCTTTTGTCGAAGTTGAGTTACAAATTGTTTTCAATACAACTTGATGAGGCAACAGATAGTAATAAAGATGCTCATTTCATTGCCTATGTTAGATTTTGTGATGATTTGTCAGTAGTAGAAGAATTACTTTTCTGCAAACCAATAGAACTCAAAGCAACATCACTCGCTTTATTTGCTATCTTAAATGATTTTATGAACGAGGCAAACATAGAATGGAAAAATTGCGTCGGAATATGCACGGATGGTGCTCGTTCTATGTCAGGAAGATTCCAAAGTATTCAAGCATTTGTGAAACAAAAATCCCCACAGTGCGTCTGAACACATTGCATGATCCACAGAGAAGCTTTGGCTTCCAAAGAAATGAGTCCTGATTTGAATATTGTGTTAATTACGGTTGTAACCGTAGTAAATTATATAAAAATGAGACCCCTGAAATCAAGAATCTTTTCCGCACTTTGTAAAGACATGGGTGCAGTACATTCAGCGTTACTATTTTATTGCGAGGCAAGATGGTTATCACGAGGGAAATTTTTGCAACGTGTTTATGAATTAAGAGAAGAAATCGCCGTTTTCCTAGAAGAGGAAAACAGACTGGAAGCTGAGAATTTCCGCGATAGTTTATTTGTGTTGAAATTGAGCTACATGGTCGACATATTCGAGAAATTAAATAACTTGAATCTTCAACTGCAAGGAGCAAATACACATATATTGGATACGAGTGATAAAGTTAATCCTTTTTGTAGGAAATTGGAATTGTGGAGCAGAAATTTAAAGCAAGAAAACTTAACAATGTTTGCAAATTTGAATGATTGTATTAAAACTTACAAGGCTGAAGAACAACATGTAAAAGTTGTTTTTGTAACCATTGAAAATCATTTAGCAATGCTAGCAAAGAATTTTAAAAAGTACTTTCTTGCTGACGACAAACTGATATCAAGTTACAAGTGGGTGAGGGATCCATTTCAAAATACTCCTGAAGGACTCTCAATCGAAGAGGAAGAAACCTTCATAGACTTCACGGCAAGCGGCGAAACCAAAAGACAATTTAGTAATAAATCACTCTTTGAATTTTGGGCAGGAGTGGATGAGGAGTTTTCTGCACTAAAAACAAGGGCATTTCGCATTCTACTACCATTTTCAACATCTTACCTTTGTGAAACTGGATTTTCTGCGGTGGCTTCTTTGAAGACAAAATATAGATCTCAGCTAAATATAGAAAAAGAACTGAGAGTGTCTATTTCTAATATTAAACCCTCCTTCGAAAAACTTTGCTCTGAAAGACAGGCCCAAGGAAGTCACTAATAATTATTAAATTTGTTTTTAATTTAGTAAGTTGTTTTAATTTAATAAGTTAATTATTAAATATGTCGAAATGTATTTTGTTTTGTATGTGTGTGTGTGTTCTTTCCTTTCAGTCACTTAATCAATTTTTTTAAATAACATTTTCTCTTGGATATGCTCGCGCCCCCCCATTAGTGTTCTCGCGCGCCCCACAGGTTGAGAATCACTGGCTTAAAATGATACAATTTGATATCAGTGTCTTTCTCATTATAGGAAGGAAGTGAGCTCGAATCTCGGCTTAACTAAAGATCTATCATGTTAATTAAAAGTAGCTGGGCCACATTAAATTGTTTGCGATCACTATATCTTCCAAGTAATGTGATACCTCTGGAATTGGCATTTTAAGTATTGGGAAATTTTTTGCTTGATTTGTGCTTCTAAATTATGAAGACTACCACTTGGCTGCTTCCACATAACTCGTAGAGCCTAACTTTGGGTTTGGGTACTAGGAAGTATGCTGGTGCAACAATTTGAAATCAGAAAATTCATTCAAATACGATATTTAGAACAATTTTATTTTAATATTGTTTTGATTTTCAGTTCTTTCATGCTATTGGAGTGAATGTGTGATGAAGAATAATTTATTTCGTCCTTATTACATTTCATATTTTGTATGCAAGGATTAACAGAATTTGTTTGTCAATTTTGAATAAAGAGTTTTTTGGGCGAAGCAGATAGTAGCTTAGCATTATTTATTCTAAACGTTTTAATGTCGAATTTTGTCAATCGTGACTTATTAGTTGAATACCGCTAATCTGAGTGAAAGTGCACGGGTTCAATATCAGTAACTGCTGAACAGGAAATGGGAGCTTTTGTATGTACATCTGTCGGAGTGGGAACTTGAGAGCTTTCCTCCCTTGTGACACATGAATACTGTTGTTATCTATAAAAAGTTCTCTCTGAAGGCACTTCTTAATCGGTGGACACAAAAAAATTATTTACAATAGTATTTGTCTATCCCCTGTGTGTTGACAATACTTCTTCACAAGAGTTCGTTAAGATTTTTAAAGAAAAAAACAAAATGTGCATCAGATATTACTTTAAATTGATATTTCTATTGTTTTTAATTCCATATTAATACTTAAGAATTAATATTTTTCAACTGATGAAGATGAGAATTTGAATATAATTCATTAAACTTTTTCTTTTAAATTTAAGAAAAACTTAAAAGTTTAAAAAAAATTCACATTATTTAAAAGTGAATATTGATATTTAATTTGTTTTCACTCATAGTTTTTGAAAGAATTTATGTCATTCAATAAATGTCTACTCATACACTAACTTCTGTACCAGTTACCCAGTAAAGTCTCATGTCATCAAATTAACTTTGAAGTACCGGTAGCTGTGGCTGGAAAAAATGCATTGTAAGACGAGAAGACTTACATTGTGTCAAACGGTAAAATTTGAAAGTTAGTAATCTTGTCTCAGAAACTATGAGATATGTGAAAAAAGCCACTTTTAATGTTGTATAGAAACAACGAGTTAGTATCAAAAGATATGTTGCTATTGCATATGAAGGATATCAAAAGAAAAGGATGCGTGTTGCATCCATTGACTTATGTACGAGATATACACAATTACATCTTGAAGCACGTAAAACAAAACCAAATTGCACGTTTACCATCAATATTCAATCTCAGCTCCTCAGTTACAATTCACATCTTGTCAATTTTGACAGTGAAGCGTATCTTCTACATTAGTATATAAAACTTAACGACAGTTTTTTTTTTCTCCAGAACTCCACGAGAAATTACGTGGGAGACATGAAATTTAGGAATGAGAGCAAACATTGTGTACTTAAGTAATGAGGAAAGCATAGTTTTTCAAAATGGAATACAATGCTAACAGTACAAAATAATAAAAAGTATATTATCGATAGACATAATTGTCCAAAAGGATGAGCAAGCAGACATTTCGTAGATGGGATATGCCCTCCTTTTACTGCCATGGTTCCTGTGTGTGCACCGGCTGCCTTTACTCAAAACAGATTGCCAAACAGTTCTTGTTGTAAGAGTACCCATTCCTCAATTAGTAACGGTTTAAATTGTTGAATACTCATTAGAGAATGTAATCATGCCTCCCTAGAACACTCCTGTGTGTACACCGGCTCCCTTTACTCAAAACAGATTGCCAAACAGTTCTTGTTGCAAGAGTACCCATTCCTCAATTAGTAACGGTTTAAATTGTTGGATACTCATTAGAGAATATAATCATGCCTCCCTAGAGCACTCCTGTGTGTGCACCGGCTCCCTTTACTCAAAACAGATTGCCAAACAGTTCTTGTTGTAAGAGTACCCATTCCTCAATTAGTAACGGTTTAATTTGTTGGATACTCATTAGAGAATGTAATCATGCCTCCCTAGAGCACTCCTGTGTGTGCACCGGCTCCCTTTACTCAAAACAGATTGCCAAACAGTTCTTGTTGTAAGAGTACCCATTCCTCAATTAGTAACGGTTTAAATTGTTGAATACTCATTAGAGAATGTAATCATGTCTCCCTTGAGCATCCCATACATGTTCTTTGCTATTTAAATTAGGTGAGTACTCTAGTCAATCCATTTGAATGACATTTTCCCTTTCCAATAGCTGCTGAACAGCACGAATCCGTTGTTGCCTTTCATTGTCATCCATAAATATGAAGTTTTTCCAATGACATCTATTTCCTTGTCAAAAAATTAAACTGATGAATGTATTTTTCTTATAAATATATAACAAAATGTGAATAAAATTGTACTAGTTTAGTATATAAGGGCTAATAGTTAATGTTTTCGATTGTGTATAACCGTAACTTAATTTCTATAAATTAGAGTTTATACCTATTAATTCTTCTATGTTTGTTATTGATTTTTTTATATATTTACGAAGTAAGTAAAGCTTCATATATTATTAATCTTCAAAAATAAAATAAGATTTCGCTATTCCTTTCCTTTTCTAACTTCAACAAAAAATATGAAATTTCAGAAACATTTCATGGTTTGTGATAAATATACTTTTGCAAAAAAGATAATGTAATTTGAATGAATGTCTATAAATAAGTATATCACGGAATATAATAAAAATGTTTTATATAAACGTTTACTTTTTAAAATTCCTTTTAGTTAATTTAAAATTACTTTTTAAAGTTAATTTAAAATATTGATAATAAATATTTGTTTCAAGTTTTCTCTAGTTATATACATATATAAACTGTGTTCAAAAATGAACTATTTTTTATTTAAAATGAGCTCTTGACTTTTTCTGAAGTAACATTCCTGTAAACTTTAAAGATATATTTGAGTTCCAATACTAATTGATAATTATTAGCAATAATTCATTTGAAATCAAATTAAACGCTTAATTTGCAACCTTAAAAAATAATATTCCTGTCAATTTTATTTTAAATTATGTAGGGAATCGCTTGTAAGATTGAAACAAAATGTAATAATTTTTACAACTACGGAAGAAACACTAAGCATTGAAGTTTTTACAAGAATCCTGAAAACACACCTACACTTAGAATTTAATCTTAAATTTTACGTCATGATTATATATGTACATGTTAAAATTGTATTTTGTTGTCACTTTTTTATTTTTTGCACTCGAGATTTAATAAAAGTGGGACTTTTGAATTACAGCAGATTCCGAATCCCTAAATAATTTCGCCTCTGTTAAGAATCCAAAGCGATGCTTTGCAGCGACTTAGTTGAAAATTTTTCTTTTATAGTTTAGTTTTTATGGGTGCCTACTTTTGCCTATCGAAAACTAAACACAGCAAACCGCTTTATAATTGGACCACGATTAAATGACACTGTCGACAACTAAACTGGCACTCACTGGTCTAATGTCACACCAGTTGAAGGACATTAGACCCTACAGAGTTTTTAACGCGCATAAAATGTCTCTGAGCGATGATCTTTGAATGTCTTAAAATGTAGACACTATTTAAGTCTATAAGAGCGACGTTTGTTTGTAGGCATTTATTAAAAAAATCATGTAATACAAATTTTTAAAAGATAATTGCCTTACGAAACTTTTTTTTCTTGCTTTCATTATATAAAAAGATATTCCTTATAAATGGAATAAAGGAATAAATTATATATTTTAAAACAAAATACATAGTCTTAGAATTTCTTTTAATATATAATTTATTATTTTATTTATTTGTAACTTTTCAAATAACGTGAAAAATATATTTTAAGAAAACAGCAAAAATTACTTTAACTAAGCATACTTACCAAAAAACAAAATATGGTTATTTCTATGACACTAGCATTTTATAAGCTTGACTTGAATTAATTACCACCCTTTGTTTATTGACGTCTATACTAACGATTGCATATATAAAAATTCGAATATGCGGGTAGACAAATATTACAGCAAATAATTATTTTCGAAAAAGGAGAGACATTAAATTCTATAAAGATGTGACACGATATATTTAACTTCATTAAGTTTTAGTGCACCCACAGGACTTAATGAAGTTAAATATATCCCGTCATTATTCATGTAGTATGTCTCTGAATATTTAATAATAAAGAAATTGGAAAACACTAAGTGATATTATAGATCTACGAAGAGAAATTACTCAAAAAAATATGTTATAACTCATTGCAAAGTTTCGATTTTTTTTTTTTCTATTTAGGATAGCTTACAAATTTCTGCTAACAAACTAATGAATAAAAGTATTGTTATTCATTTCAATAACCGCCATGTTGCTTTTTTTATACGTCTTCCCAAAGGACGTTCTGTAAAAAGTGGTCCATATATCAAAGTGAGAAAACCTGCAAATTTTCCACCTCAACAGATATGCATGAAAAACACAACGTTGTCCAACATTGATTGGTATCGAACTTGAGACCTTCCACTTTAAAAAGCGCAATCTTTAACTCGTCAGAAGCGATTCGGTCATCCATAGGCGGAACGTAGAAGCCAAATAGTGCTATAGAAGATGATTATGCTATGAGATAATTTGATCAAAGTAAATTACTAGCTTCCATTTAAACATTACGTTTGCTTGGAATTAATATTTTTCATAGTAAAAAATGAAGAACAGTGAAATTTTTTAAAATGTATAATGTAATATTCTCAAATGAATAACTCTAAATTTTTAAATTTATATGTTTGAAAAAATACCAAAATATCGTTTTAAACAAAACCATCGTATATTAAAAAATTTAACTATCTATAATTTAGAACACTATCTAATGAACGATTTGTGATAGCTTATTAAGTATGAACAATGAAATGATGAAAATAATTAATAAAAATATAAAGAAAATAATTTTACTTTTATTTAAGAATACAAATACAATTTTTTTTAATAAAATCTTTAATAAATTATAATAATTAATAATAAAATAATTTTTTAACAAAAGGAAAATTTAAAAAATAAAGAAATTTTAAGCTTTATTCACATGTATATCAAAATTTATTTAAGCAATAAAATTCAAGTCTTGCATATATTTTAAATTTTTTTCTTTAACAATTTAATTGCGGAAACATTACGAAGCTGAAAGATTTGTTATATTTAATATATATTCCAAGGAAATTATGTAGTTAAAAAATATTACCATAGGATTTATAGTTTTAGTATTAAATGATAAAAAAAAATATTTACATCAACAAATTGTTTACATGTAATTAAATATTTTTTAATAAGCTATCGTGAGCTCTCTAAGCACAAAATATAAAAAGCCTTAGTAATTTATTAAATATAGAAAGTTCAGTTTTTTTCCCTTCTTTCCTTCATTATTAAATAACATTCCATTTTCAATAATTTCGTAAGGATTCCCTAAGAGTTCTCTCAAGACCACTTCAAAAAAATTAATGCATGGTACTAAAATTTCTAGAACAATGGGTACAGAAATATTATAAAATTAATTCAGACATTAATGATGTTTTAGCATTAGAATATAAAAGACTTCGATATCGCAAAATTGTCTTGAAATACAAACTATCGAAAAAAATGTATAATTACTTCTTACTATCTCACAAAGCTCGGTGACTTCTTATGTCCAGCCACATGCGTCCGAAAATAACCCGATAACCATGGCAACGTGCCAAATCCTAGGGCCTAGAATGCGCATGTCATGAATGAGGGTTCCATATTTCTCTCTTATCGCTCATGACCTCTTATTTTTCTGAGTTCCGTTGATTGAGACGAATGTTGTTCTCTAAGCATCAAATGAGATAAAATAGTTTCACACATTCCTTGTTAATTTCTTGTTTATGAATACAAATTTTTCAAGAGATAAAAATATAAAAGAGCTAATAAAAATTCATAACTTATATTTTTTAATCAACTCAAAAAGAAATTTACGGAATTTACAAAGAAATTTTATATGTTATCATTATCATTTTCAATATTTAATTTCCATTTTTATTAATTTCATTATAAGAATAAAATTTTTTTTGCATATTTTAACAGAGTTATAAGACGTTCTACAATAAGGAAACTATTTTATCATTTATTGTTATTTTTGTCATATTTCGATTAACTGGGATAAAAAAATCACTATTGAAAATTACTTTTTTGGATAATAAATACATGAAATAAAAAATAAATTATTAATACAGAAGCAAAATATTTTTTTCTTTAGAAATACAAATTGTGAATACATGTAAAAATATCAAAGCCAAATTCAATTCAATATTGCTTCACATCTTGCTAATAGAAAATACTTTTAATTTCCTACTTGTATTATTTTTTAAAATAAATTAATATATGAAATTAATTAAAAATAAAATATAGATTTTAATCATTTTTGTATTTATAATAATTTTTTAATTTCAATTTATAGGTTAATCAAAACTTTATCGATTGATAGCACTGAAATGTGATAGACAAAAAGAATTGTCAATATTAATTTAATTATATACAAAGTTATTAAGGGTACGTTTATGCATTACTGTAATTTAACAAAGCTATAAAATTATCATAGTGGCTTGGAACCGGTTTCCATCGAAAGCAAATGAGCAGCAGTTGAATGGTTAAATTTCAGGTTTACAATTCAGTAGTGCGTGGGTTCGACACCCACTTAGAGCAAGAATTTTTGTAGTGGTTCGGAATCTATTTTGAATTACATGTGTCTGTCAAATGAGAGAAAGAATTTTCGAGTGTAAAAATTGAAATTAGAATGATCAACAAATCAAATCATACAATAAAAAATGAAGTACCACTATCAATTATGTAAAAGTGATAAAACTTATGGCTGGAGAAACCCGATTCATGATAGCAAATGTGTGTAGTATCCCTTTGTCCAATAAAAAAATTTATGCCTGAAAAGCTTAGGCCTAATAACAACATTTATAGACATTAAATGTTCGTAAGATTTAACATCCATAAATTATACTTCCCGAAAAATAATTTTTCTAAGCTCGTATTTTGTATTTTAAAAAAATTGTTGGTTAAAATTATAACCAAAGATGTATATTAAATAAAATATAAGGAGATTAAAAATGTATTTTAAGTTTCAGCACTTCTGAATTTTTAATATACTTTTTATCTTTTATAAAACTCCTTAAGAGAACATTTTTATTGTGAGATAAAACTAAAAATTTTTTTTTCTGTTAATTTTGTTATATTAACAAACTATGAAATAATATTTTAATTTAAAATATTATGTGAAAATCTACAAAAGCTGATGAAGTAAAAGAGCAAAAGACCTTTTAAGTATATAAAGATAAACTATTTCCATAGGAACCGTAAACTTATTACAAATTTAATCAATTTTACACTTATGGTTTACTTTTAAAATTCTAGTTTTAAATACAATGGGAAATGGAATATATTATAAGAATTAACGAGACTGAAATTTTTAAAAAAAATCTCTTCATTTTACTACCAATAATAAATTATTCATATAATTAAATTTTTGCTACAAAAATTAATAAAATTGTTTGGATAGCAATGAGATCTCATCATTTTCTCTAAGTCTTAAAATATTCAACTGCAATATTTCCATAAAAGAAAATGATTTGCTCAATGATTCTCAATATAGATAGCCATTGAAAGATTATAATATAGTTTTCTCAAATATATACTATAGAATATTTTACTTAATTTATTTTCTTTCGTATTATTTAATGGGAGAATGTAGTTTTTTTCTATATTTTAATTTATTTAACTTTAAAAAAAGAGTTTATTCTATGTTTGATTTAATAGTTTGCTGCCTGAGAAGTCTGTTTAGTATGTCTCCTAGTGAAATGAAGTTGAATAAAAATAGCTTGGCGAGATTTTCAACACTTGGCGCGATGCAAAATCGTGTTACTTCCTGGTAAACATATAATCGCCGGCTGGTCTAGTCGGACTCAGAGAGGGAGAAGTGTTTTTGTTTCTGGTATTGCGGAACAGTGAGTGTACCAGTGCACTCTGTCTACGTTGTTTGTGTTTTTGTTTTTCTCTCGTATCTCTAATTAAAACAATCACGTCTACGTCCTGTCATCGTTGCACTTTGATACGACGATAGAATGTCGTAGAGAGCTCCAATTCCTTCATTATTAAACAAAATATTTAGAAAAACAAGCCATCTTGCTCCACCATGTCGAAATATTTCGTGGCTCGATTGTTTCAGAAACCGAGGACCAAATATCTCATTGCAGTTGTCATACTGACGTGCGTTTCTCTCTTCATTATTTACCACAACCTGCACAACAGCAAACAGAACCCAACGCCGATTTCACAAGTAGAAAATTTGAGTCCGAAAGTGTCGGTGAAACTCATCGAACAAATCGACGCTGAAGTGGAGATCGTAAAAGTGAAACCCCGGGAAGAACTGACCTGCAGTCCGGTTCGACCCCTGAAAAATGTGGAAATCAACACCCCTGATGTGTATCCTACTCTGAATTTCAAACCTCCTTACCGCAGTTACTGGAATTACACGTTTGATATGAAGTACCTGAAAACCAAAGAAAATTGGGATAAACTTCCTTTGGAAGTAAGTATATTTTATTACAATTACAAAAATTTTTTATAATAAACTTGTAATGTTATATTTACATGCACAACATTGCTCCTCACTCTAATTTCTTAGTTAAATACATCATATTTAGTTAGATCCCATTAAAAAAACATTTTCTTAAATAAAAATGTAATTGATTTACAATTGTTTAATTAAGTCTTTCTTACTAAAATATTTGTTATTTTATTAGTAAAATATCTGCAATATTTGTTACATGTATACCTATTATTACATCAAAAGAAATAGTTTTCTTCCTTTATTTTTGCAATAAGCAGTAATATAAAGTTTTGTCAGTTCAACTAATATATATAATAATTTATATTTTAATATATTTCATAGTCATAAATTTTTAAATAAAGAATAAAATTGCATTATAAAATGTGTATGTTAAACATATTTAGTATTTCATTTATCAATATTTAATTCACCAGCTATCTATGTCTTGTTCTGGGTGAAATGTTAGTACTATTCAATGTTTGTGTTAAAGTTTTCTTATTGTGATGTTTATTATAATAGGTCAATATTTATAGAAATATATATATATTTATATATATATATATATATAATTAACTAAACAGTATGCGTATGAATTAGCAGATAAACAATATATAAGTGTAAAATGCATTTTTTAGAGTAAAATAGTTCATAGTAGATTTAAAGTAAATTATTTTCATGAGGTAACTAGTTTTTTTCACAATCATATACTGAGTACAGAAATTAATATTATATTTGACGAGAAAATAAAACTGTATCACATACAATACTTTATCAATAAAATATTTAGTGTATTTATATTTTGATTAATTTTCAGATAAATTAAAGAATTTTTAAATTAAAATTTTTTTGTTTATTGAGTTGTGCAGTTTATAAACATGTTGCTTGAAAAAATGGTGATTGTATCACAATTTATATATTAAAAATATTTTAATTTGTTGTAAAGATATTTTTATGTTATTCAGATATTAAATATAATATTTCTTTTAAAGATTATATTGTTAAAATTAGGGTATTAAATGATTAAGATTGTTTTTGATAATCTTAAATGGATAATTTTAATTAGTTAAATTATTTCATAAAATCAAATAAGAGTCTAGGAAAAAAGTAATCTTTTAATTCCTTTTGTATATTTTATTAAATTAAAAAAAGAAATGTTATAAATTTTTTTATAACTAATATTTTTATAAAGATCGTATGCAAGCAACATTTTTTTATTACTTGCTTTTAAATTAAAGGTTTTAACTATATTTATTGCATTAAAATATAGTTTGAATAATTTATATAGCAAAGAATTTCTAATTTAAAAGTTTTTTCAAAAGCGAATTACTCTGCACAAATTTCTTACCCCTGTAAATGTTTTCTCCACCAAATATCAGACAAGAGCAGTGAAAATAGCGATTCCTTCATTTTTTTTTTTTAAAATAATATAATGCATTTTAAAGTAATACAATTTTTATTAATAAGGTATGCTAACATTTTCAATATCATTAACATTAAATTAAATTAAAAAAATATCAATAAAATAATCTTTAAATAGGGAAAACTTTTTTCTTCTATTGAAGAAGAAGATTAATTTCCTTTTCCCACAGAAAAAAAATTTTTTTTTCATGATCTTCATACGATCATTTGTTCAAAACGTTTTAATTGATAAGCAAGTAATAATTTAAAATATCTTCATGTGATTTTCAACAATTAGCTTAATGAATAGTTGAATTTTACAAATTAATTGTTTTTAAGGACGATGCTACAAACTATTTATAATACATATTTTAAGTAAAAATATATTCGAAAGTATTTTAACACGTAAACCATAAAGTAGATATTTAAGTTTAATTTTTGAAAAACATTTTAAGCATTTTCATTAAAAAAACGATCTTTATTGGTCTCGTTCATTAATTGACCAAAAATTTAGTACAGTTTTTATGTTTTGGTGTACTTAAACATCTTTCCCCAATAAGATCATTTCCTTCACTTAATAAAGACGTTGAAGTTTTCGTTCTCAAGCTTATTTTTTTTTCACATGGAAATTTCGCTATTATGAAATACATTGAAAATATTGAATTGTTTAAAATTTGAAAAATCTAACCAGTGCGGTGTTTATAATGCATTAAGCTGATATTTTCATTATATCAGATATTTATCCTTATACTGATATTTCCGTTATATCAGATTTCACTTTAATATGTTAGATTTCACTTTTATTGCGACGATTTTACATCATTTGACTTAGTACATGTGCACAAATTTTTATATAATGGCTAATGCTGATTGCAGAATAAAATCCAGTCAGCTATAAAGAACTACATGTATGATACATTTTTTCAGCACTTGCACGTTAACGTACTATCTGCTGTTATTACACATTTTACTTGGATCTAATGTATTTAACAAAGTGTCGGCCTGCAAAGCAGGCCCTTAATTTACACATTTTATTGTTTCTAGACACTAATATTTAGTGAATATCATGTAATAATGTAGATTAATAGTTACGCCATTTGTATTGTCTCATTTTAATGCTTAACTATTCAGCAATTCTCATCTCATTAAATTCCTTCAAATTTATAAATTAAGATCTAAAACATGACATGAGAACTTTCTAAGAAAAAAATTTTTTTATTAGCTAATAATTACATTTCACATAAATATACTTTTTAAAAAGAAAATAGCATTTTTTTAAAAAGAATATTGAAAATTACATATATTTGGCAATTACAAAATATTGGCAATTTCTTATGAAGCAATGTTTAATGTTTACACTATTCACACTTTTAATGTTCACTTTATTTGATCTGGGAAGCTATAGCGAAAGACTCAAAGATTGAATCTAAAGTTAAGTATCAATAAATCGATGGCGTGTGATGTCGATAAAGCATCACCTTCAACTAAGTTGACAATCATTCATTTATCTTCTGTTTCCATCATAATAAAAATGTTTATATTCTTTATTAAATAAAACAAAGATAAAGCGATTTATTGATCAGAATAAATATATAATTTTACTACATTTCATTACGTTAATAATTCTCATGTTATTTTTAATTATTTCGGGGTGTTTACTTTTAATTTCTACCATTTCCAATGAAAAATTGGAAGTTATAGTTTGAAGCTGTAAAATAAATCTAACTGCGAAAAGTTTTTTTTTTTTTTTTTCGTTCTTTCCAAGAGGAACTTTCATTTAAAGATATCTTTATTGACGTGTTGAAAGAGAGAAAAACTAGAAAACTTTTAAGTCTTCATATTTATAAACATGTACGCAGAAAACAGAAGTCATACGTTCATACATCGTTGTTAGGGGTCTAAACTTGAACCTTCTTATGCAAGGAGTGAAGCTCCAAACTGGAACACGGTACGGTTGGAAATTACATTTGTCACAGCATAACCGGTAGCTTAATAATCGAAGCGCATGATGAGGCATTTAAACACCCAAGACGTTTTACTATCTTGGAAGGCTTTAATAAGCATGGTACGTATTAAGGAAATACGCATCACACTTATTAAAGCCTTCCAGTTTGTCGCTCTACAAGATATTCAAATAACTTTCGAGCGTGCATCAAACGGGTGTGCAGGAAACCGAAACGCAATGCTAACCTTCCGTTTCTCAGCAATGGGTGTGATCAAACTCAAGATCTTTGACATCAAAAAGCTCAATTCTACAGCAAAGTCACGGTGAAACTTCAAATGAAAGTCATATTTATCTGATGTTTGCAAATGCTGCCATTTATATAGTTTTATAATTTTGGATTACCTTTTTGACAATACTCAGAAGCTAAACGCTGTCATTCTTAAACAGAAAATCCATAGTTTTTTGTTTTGTGCATACATATTCTTCATTTAAATTGGTTGGTTTTCAGTGTCTACCCTGAAATGAACAAAGAACACAGTCCCTTATATCTATCAAATCATTTAAGCTCTACATTAAAAAATGCCTACCTATTTTTTGTGACGCATATCATAAAAACCTTACAAAATCCTTGTGCTATTTTATTCTTCATTTTCGCAGTTATAAAAATTATATTGTTTATTGGAATTCTCTGCTGCCAGTCAATTGATATTGTGATCTTTGGCATTGTGAATATGCTTGAAATTCGTATAATCATGGGCGACTAATTAAGTTTCTTCCTTTCATTAAGATATTTTTACAAAACTTAGGAATGGTGTTGAAAATATGGGAGAAAACAGTTTGATAAATTAAAATTTCAAAATATGCTCATAAATAAATTTTACAAAATTGTGATGTAATATCGATTGAAGATGGTGCCACAATGATGCAATGTCTCTTCGGAGTGAAAGGTTCCTAGATCAATACCCTCCACTGCTGAATAATGAAGGAATGATGTGATGTTTCTACTTTCACGCTACATACCTGATTACAATGCTTTAAAAATTTACTCACTTCTGACACCTGAATACAAGTCAGTTCCAAGACAAAAGAGTTCTGGAAGGAAAAAATACTATGTGTGTTATATGCCTTACGACAGCCTTTAATTGATGAAATCCGCTATGCGATGTCGAATTCTAAATGTTGTGCTAATGGTGTTTAGGAGTTGCTTGGTAATGAAAAATATCTACTGAAAATTGGAATTCAGTAATTTTGTGTTCTAGATTTAAAAAAATTTTGTTATTAGTTTTATGCTTAAATGTAACAACTAAAAACAATATGAACTGCATTAAATTCGAATAACTTGTGATACATTTATTTCTTTTGGCGTATTATAATTATATTTATAATATACGACCGCTGTAATTATGTAAATGAATTATTTATTGGTTGAAATATTGTAAATGAAATATTTATTTGTGTTGAATGTAAATAAGATTGAAAAGAGTTTCAATAATAACGTAAAAAACAATATATTTTACTGTTGGAAACTTTTTAAGCATTTGAAATTGTAATCCTGAATTTTACAAAATATTAGTTGTATATGTATTGTTACTTTGAACATGAATTTTTATTAAAATTCATATCCATTATGTGTCGTAAAATGATTATTAATATTGATATAAAATAGTACCATTTGTTTGAGTTTTTATATTTCTGATTATTTTAATATTGTGATGACAATCGTTCTAATATTTATGCATATTAATAATGAACGAAATTTTAGTTGAAAAAATGAACTGGTTATTATGTTGTGTTTTATACTTTAAAAATGCTAAATATAATTGCCTTACAATATGTTTTAATACAATGGTTTTAAAACAAAGTTCTACTTTTAGCCAATAAATCTATCTATTTTATAGACAAAAGGCTGCTGTAATTGGCTGTTACAGTATAAGTCTGGTGTCATACAAATCTCTTTAATATCATTTTTCACCATCTGTTAATATTTAAGAGTTTCCATGCGATTTATTTTGTGATTTATTTCCAAGAGATCCAATGTGAGTTAGATTTTTTTATATTTAAAAAAAAATGAGTGTTCTGCGATTGACTTTGACTTGCCCTTTCTGACTATTGTTCGTATTAATGACGCATCCCAAGAGTAAAATCTTTTATTTTGAATAGACTGTTCAAGGTCTTATTTTCCCCCCTTACTAACTGTCTGTAACCATAGAAACAGAAATTGAAGCGCGTCATTTTAATTTCTCCGAACTTCGATTTCTGAACGTATAATGATCAAATCCCCGAGGCAAAGGATGTAAAGAAATTCTATTTTTAAACATGTTTTGAAAAAGTGAAATAATACTTATTATACTATTGGGTATATTGCATAGCGGACAGCCCAATCGTCGAAGACTGTTGAAGGCTGACGTTCCTAAACCGGTGTGATACGAGAATTCTAGTTTAGGTGCCCATATGGCTGAGTAATGCCATTAGCGATTTTGGTTGTCATAAAAAAGATAAAAATGAGCTATATACTCAGCTCATTTTTATCTTTTTTATGACAACCAAAATCGCTAAAAATCTTACTGCGTAATTTTTAATGATAATACAAAAGCAGATTCAGCTATTCAGAAAAATTTATATATTCTATTCAATATTTATATATTTATAATTGTATATAAGAAATTTGATCGTTATTTTGAGTTTCATAATTTAATTGGTTAATTGGTCTTAAGAATGCGTTGGCCTTGTGGTTGTAGGGTGGTTCTTGAGTCCAGAAGATAGCGGCTGCTGTATTTGATCCAACCAAAGATCTTCGTGCTGAGAGGATTTACGTGTATTTAAAAGCAAGGTTTCATGTCCTTCCATGGGTATGGAATAGATATTTATAATGAAATATTTATAATGAAAGGATAATAGTTTATGGAACTTTACCATGAAATTGCGCAATAATTGAAGGCCTGTAGCAGTTCCATTCACCAAAAATTGACAATCCGAAGAATAATTCTGCACTACAATTCAATACATTGGTATCAAAAGATTATGCAGTAAACATAAAAATCAAAATAAATTAAGTAAGAGTAATTACATTTCTTTCAATTATGATATATTCGTTATGTCACAAAATTTCGCGGCACTTCGTGCAGAAAAGTGGCACTGCCATCGCTTTACGCAAAGACTTCAGAATGTATTTTATAGTTTCTGAAGAATCATTATTCAAAAAATTGGGTTTCATTGAATGATTTCCGAATAATCTAACTGAAACTGAATTCAAGGCAACATTAGGCAGCAAAATTGCATTTCAAAACTATAGACCATGATTTCAACTATATCATGATTTGACTGAACATTGACCATTCCGTGATGAGTTAATTGTATAACCAATTTCTTATTGATGGTTCATCCTCTTAAAGATTTCACAAAAAATGGGTAGTTACTTATTTTTGCTAATGATCCACAATTTCAAATCAATTAGGTAGTCTAATTGCAACTTAGTAGATGTCACTCTAGGACATAAACTCCTAGACAAGAACGACTGCATAAGCTATGATACGGAGAAGCTTTCCTCAAAGTGGTTTGCATAAAAGTTGACCAGTATTATGCAACCACTTAGTTCCCGCCGCATGAAGGAACGTCTTAATCGAAAACAAGTTCAATAAAGTTACCAGAAAATCTTTGTAATCCTAGTTATAATTTATTCATTGATGTGTCTTAGTTTGCTTTGCAGGATGAATCTCGATTTGTTTACTGTGAATAAACTAATCACGATTTTCTTCCGTCTAACATACAGGCAAAGATTACGTACAATCTTTTGTACGTAATGCTCTTGTATGTCATATCTTTAGATGGACGTACAAACTTGTATGTTCTTCTGTATGGAGCTTTCAGTGCTTAAAAGTATAAAAATGATGTACTGAACTTAGTTTTGATCCATACGCTGCTTCAACTAGCGACTTTTTTTTTTTTCAAGTGTATGATTGTTTTTGCACTATTTTCGTCATGTACCAATACGTTGAAGAAACTATAATCCAAATGAATATCTTATGTAATTTCCTTATCTTAAATCCATTGAGCATGTATGGGATGCTATCGGGAAGCATACTGGTAGTTTCAAACTCATTTTCCAAATTATATGTGCTTAGATCTCCTTTGCATTGTCAATGAGCAGATCTACTTAAATTGCTCATTGAAAACAACAAAAGCATCAAAGCATATTGTTGAGGGGTTATTAGTTTTTGAAGGTATCTTGCTCTTTTTTGATAATTGTTTTTGAATTTAATTTATATGAAGAAATTAATAAATTCTATGTTCCTCTTGATTTTCTTTCATTTTTTTGTGTGATTCTGATTTGTTACCCACCAGTGGGATAATAAATTTACCAAATTTTGTCCAGTTTGCTAACATAAAATTTTTTAATTGTTTCCAATTTTCAATTTTTAACTTAAATTTTGATAATTAGTGTGTTTCCTTCTCACACATTTGCTTAAATTGATTTTGCCACTCAAATTTATATTTATATTATTTTGGATATCAAATTTCTTCTATTGAATAGTTATTGAAATAAAAATTGTAATAAATAAAAGCGCAGAGAAAAATCAAACCTTCATTTTGTATCCAAAAAATAAAAATATCTGAATTTAAAATAAATCTCAATTTTTTTATTTTTTAAGTGTCTCCATTTAATTGTTACACATTATTAAATTTACGACTTTAATAGATGAGGGGTTTAGTTTTTTCAAATATTTCTTATACTAAAGAAATATCTAAAGATGTTTCTTTATTATTAGAAATATTGTGGAATATCTAAAGATATACAGAAATAAATTATGCAAAATAGAAAGAAAAAATTGTATTAAGATATTTACTAATCAAATAAATTTATTTGATCTCCAGCTTAAAATCTCGATCCTTATGTTAACTTGAAATATGCTTATTTAAATTAGATTATAACGAGTAGTGTAAAATTTTTTTGATATATCACTTGGCTTCATTCCAAATTCGGTCATTTATCAACTTAATTAAGATCCTTAATGAACTAATATAAATTTTTTATTCGAAAAACTGATTTTAAACATGAATACACCTCTCAAGGATGCTGATATTAATAAAGACACCAAATTCTCAGATGTTGGGTTGATGTTACTTATCAGATTAAAAAATTGTCGAGTATAGTGAATTTCGACTCGTCACTGAGAGAACAGGACACGCTGCGTCTGAGAAGTATGATCATGGTTCTATCTCACAAATGAGCTGGATTGCACATAGATTGCGATACGGATCTCAAGTCAGTGGATATAAAAAAATGCCTTTTTCTAATTGCCGATGTATTGGGCTTATATTCATTGCTGTGAATGCCACAATTGATTCAGCTTCTTTTATGATATTACACTATTAATCATACGTAGTGTTTTTCCTGAAACGGTTGTAATTATTGGATAATCTTGTCAAATAGTCCAGATGATGTTACCCCATGCATGAAACTCCCATAATTTGAATATTAACATATCCAACTCTTGCAACATTTGATACTTGCATTTCCAATCTACTAATTGTTTCTCTATCGCAGTACATATTATTTCCTTGTACACCATATGCAACTAGTCTTATTAACAGATCATAAATCTAGTGGATTGAAAAATATTTAACGTTTTTTATTCATTACAAGAAAGAAAGAACAAAAAAAAATTTTTTCGGTTAATAATTGGTGATAAATATATTTATATTCATGTATTATACTTGCGAAATATACTCTTGAATATTTAATTTCAGTTGAAGTAAAAATTTATAGATTCCCTTTGCATTTACTATTAATACATTTTGAATGCTGTCTAACCAATGCACGTTATTGTAAATGTTTGTATTGTCAATTTACAGAAAACAAACCTGTGAAGAAATTTGTGAACCACTCTCATAAGGAATGATCAGTATCGATTTTTCTAAAAATAGAAATACATTTATTCGATCTAGAATACCCCAAAGAATAAATATTTCAGCTGAAATAAGGAACTAGATTCGTAAAAGAGGTTCTAGGACAAAATGGCATTTCTTTCACATGTAACTGAAAAAAAATAGTCGAACGGAAGGGTTAAATAAAATACCAAGAAACAGCACAGAGTCTTTAATGTTCCCCAAATAAAAAATTCCAACTATTGATTAGAACAAAAAGGAAACAGCTCGTGACCTTGTTTATAGAATGTAAGATTTATTTAGTGTATTAAATAGCGAAAGAAAATGAATTCTCTTTGTGAATCCTTTTACACAATTGAAAAGAATTTTATTTTTGGAATGAAACAGCGAATGTGAGTTTAATCATCATGAAAAGCAGAGATTTTAAAGATCTAAAATAAATATTACGGTTAAGAATAAAAGAAAAGTAAAATTATGATTATCGTCATGATTCATTTCATCGCGAAATCGAATTATTTAATTTTTGAAATTAAATTAAAATTTGCTTTAGATATATATGATATATATGAGTTTATTGCAGGCGTGCGTTGATTTTTGTACATTTTATTTTCTTATAATTTGCTGTTTCTTAATTTTTTTAAAAAAAAAGCCATGTTTATATTAAATACATATTATATATCGTAAAATTGAAACCATTCATAATTTATGGATACATGATATGAGATATCACCAAAACTTTTTAGCCACTGTATGAATATGTGGCGATTGATGAACAGTTGTGTAGCTTCAAACAAACGATAAGGAAGTTTATTCATCAAAACTTATCGTCACGCATGATACTATGCATGTCTCGCGCATACCCAAACAAAATAAACATGTTATTGATCAAAGTATATTACTGTTGAAAAAGGCTCTTCAAGATCTGAAAATATCATAGCAATTAATATATGGTGTCTATAACAATTCCGTGAACATTGCTATAAACACCATATATGAACTGATTGCCTGTTATAACATCATGTTTGCAGAAGAAACATGTTCTCATCCATTTAATAAGCAATAAAAAGCTGCAGCTGAGTTCGTGATAATTACGCAAAAGCAATGAAAGCAGCCATTTCAAACATAGGACTCGAATTTAATAAAAGGAAGTCACTGCTATCTGTAAATGAGGTAATAAATTTCAAGAAATGTGGGCATGAAAGTGTGATGAATGTATGTAAATAAGGTATTTGAATAGAAATTGTATAAAATGTGCTTATATAGTTATTCAGTGATAGATATTTTCTGTATTGAAAATAACAGGATGAAGTAGATAATTAAATCTCCTTATTTCTGTCATAAACCAAAATTTAAGATTATTTTATTTTAATTCAATTTAACAAAATATTGAAGAGAAGTTACAATTGTAAATATATATATATATATATATATATATATATATATATATATATATTACTGTTTAAAAAGTAGAAATTTTTATATTTTTTATTTTTGTATTTATTTATGTATTTATTTTGATAATATATGGATAAAATGTACATGAGAATTTACATTTCATGTATAATATTTTCGCAAATGGCTGCAAGTAATTGTTATATTAATTAAATTTAAAAAATATAAGACGAAAATATTAGAAACTGAAATTAGAAACATTGGAACACAATATGCGTATGTTCAAACGAACACATCTGTAGGATTAAATTGCACTTGCAGCCTTTTCTTACATACATACAGATGTTAGAAAAAAATTATTTTAAAATCGTAACTATTTTTCAAAATTATATTATGTTTAGAATGTAACGTTAACTTTTCGTGGGTTTTTCCCCCCCTCTTTTACTTGCCATTTAATGATAATAAACCATTGATGACATGAAAAATAGCTGATGCCAAATTTATTTGTTTAATGCATTACAACCAATCAGTTTCAAAATTCTTTTAGTTCCTTGATACATCCATGAGTATGTGTCTATGTGTTAAATACATGTAGATGTGTCTGTACGAAATATGTATGCATGTGATAAAGAGAGAGTAAATTACTTAGCGGCTCTGTTCTGCTCAGCTTGTAACAATCCATTATCTTTATATAAAAAAATACATGAAATTATTTATAGTATATGTATATATATAGATGAATGGAAAACGAAATTTTTTTATTTAGTGAGTGCCACACTCTACTATAAGACATTTTTATAAAAAATTAACTTTCTCGAATAGCCCATTTCTATATTATATACTTTTTATTTTAAATAATTTTTACGAAGCAAAAAAAAAAAAAAAAAAAAAAAAAAAAAAAAGGATTTTAAGAAGATTGAAATCAAAGATTATAAAAAAAAATATACTCTCGTTATTTGTTTTGTTTTAATTGATCACTGATAAAATTGATTTTTAAATTGATATGACTAACGAAAATTTTCTTTTAGTCTAGTTTAATTTTTTAAATTTATGAAGTGTAATTAAAAAGTCACGGATTTGGTCGTACACACCTTCTAAATTCTACTTTGTCAATGAAACTTTATTATATTAACTAATTGTTTCTTTGTTCATGATTGTAATGAGACTAGAAGTATACATTTTGAGTAAAAAAGATCTTTTAAAAATTTAGTTTTTAACATTTAATGAAGAACATTTTTCCCATGGTGTAATCTAGTTTTGAAGCAAAATTGCTTGGACTTGAATGCAGCAACATTTGAATAATTTCTAAAGGAAATTTACAAAGTAAAATTATGAGAATCATCTTTAACGTAGTTCTTCTTAATTTCAATAAATATTAAGAATGTCAGGGTTCATTGTATCCTAATTTTAGGACTGTGCTCTTCGGAGTTTAGGGTCCCGGGTTTGATCCCAGTCATTGCTGAGCAACGAGAGGGGGAGATATTGAGCTTTTTCATACACATTTATCGGATGTGTGCTTGGGGGTTTTACGGATTTCCTCAATTGCAACACGTGAATATGGATCACTATTTAATAAAAATCCTCCGGAAGGCATATTCCGGGGTGAATACTAAAATGCCTTACAACGGCCAACAACGCGGTGTCAAAATATTTAAAAAAAGAGGCTTATCATGACATATTGGTACAACTGCCCTCTTCGGAGTAGAATGCCCCGAGTTCGATTTTAGCTAGAGATGAAAAGGAGATGGGTTTTGCAATTCTGCTTTCTACATGTTTGTTTAACAGTGTGCGTGCTTGGGAATTTTATTGATTTCTTACTTTTTTAAACATGAAAATAGCTCACCATCTATGAAAAATCGCCCTGGTAGGAATAATATGCTCTTAAATATTGAAAAGGTTTCGGCTTCTAAGTTTTCCAGTTCGTGTTGTATATATACAGAATGGAATATTTTTATAGTTTCATAGAATAACATAGTTCTGATACAGATAATTTTTTAAACTATTGCTGAAAAATTACAAGTTTTTATGTCCATTATATTGACACTGCTGAACGAATATCAAAACATTCAAAAACCATTATAAGGCATTTAAACATCAGCTGGGTGTTGCTTTCTGGGAGAACTTTTTCATATATTGTGGACCACATTCATATGTGACTTGGAAAGAAAGTCTGAAAACTCCCAAGCACCCACAATAACAGATGAGCATAAAAAAAAGAAGAAAAAGACGTAACACTGATCTCCCGCTGTTCAACACTGGCTAAATTTGGACCGCTCGCGCGCTTCCAAGAGCGTATTCTCATTTTTAGATTATGGCAAACGCCTTATCTACCTCTAACATATCAAGTTTATTTTTTTAATTAATGATGTTTAAGTTTTTTTTTTCTTATGTTTAGAAAATTAATTTTGCTAACATAATAAAGTCCATAATATCCTTGACATTTTAATTTCCTTGTTTTGAATATTGTATAATAACATTTTTCGTTGAATAAACATTTTATTTCTTAATTAAAAAATTAAATCGCCACATCATTTTTTTAACGAAGCAGTTTAAATCATATACTTTAAAATTTTCAATCGGAATTTCCGTTTTTGTAAATATATTTCCCAGTTTTATTTTTTTTTTTCACATTTCTTCCAACAATATATACTTTATATTATTTATTGTACATGAGTTTGCTTCAATGCTTATATCCGCTGAAGTTCATGTGAAACATAAAGCAATTGCCTGATCTATTTTGCAGACATTATTATCTACCGATATTACTAATCTTCGTGACTCAACTGCAGATATTCGAATTGGTGAACGCATCACTGAATAGAAAAGATTAAGAGCATTCCTAATGGCGTCGAATTAAAGTCTTTCAAAGACTAGAAAATGGTACATTTAATTAGATACATATCCGGTGCTCCAGCATTCATCTGCCTGTTCCTTGTATTTACTAACCTTGAATGGAGGATATGAACAATTGCATTCGGTTTGTGTTAATCATCGGCAATGGTATATTCTTAGTATTTTCTTATTTTGAAGAATAACTTGTTAATTAATAACTGATTATTTTTAATTGCATGAGTGTCCTCGATTTCGTAAATACCACCATGATGGAAGATTAAAATTGCACAATTTTTATTTGAAAGTGAATTAACAAGGCACGATATCAAATACCATGGTCTAAAAATTGTAATCACTAATTTGAATATAGTAGTCTTTAAAATAATATGTTGCTTAATTTATAAATGACATACATTTCGTTGCTAGTAAATTTATTAAATAATTGTTTACTATAAAAAGAAGCAAAACAACTTTTTTTTTTATCTTTAATGTTAATTGTGCCTTCACATCCTAATTTATAAGCATTTGGAAAACCGTTACATTTTTTGTCTGAAAGGTGATATATATAATCCTCGTTGTAAAAGAGAATCGATCCTGTTTGATGGTACCCAATGCATGTAAACAAATCTTTATCTATAAATATTCAAATAATGAGACATGAAATTAAAAAAAAAAGGATGATGTAATTCAAGAGTCGCAAATTCATCACGAAATTTTTGACAATTCACGTGTTATGATTTTCTATTGTACAAGGACTGCTAAACAATGTAAGGTCGCTAAACAATGTACAAGGATTGTATCCTAACAATGTATTTCAATGTATTCTAAAACTTCTCCAAAGGTTATTATGTAGTCACCTCCTGACACAAATATACAATGATTCAACTGATGATAAAGTCCAATAATATTTATTTCAGTAAGATTTTTTCATTAAGATATGGTCATATCTTAATGGCATTGTTTAGTTGATTGATTTATGTGTCACACTTTGCCTACCAGAGATAATTTGAAAAATTTATGATTGGTATGAAATTTGCTGATAAAAATCCTTTTGATGTTAAATTTTCTGCTGAACTTGATTTGTTTATACTTACCACTTTACATTTTATTACAAAAATGATGCCAATTTGTTCATTAAAGTAAATATGAAATAAATTTACTTACAAAAGATTACACATACGCTTACTCAAAAGTGTGTGTGCGTGTACGGTAAAGAAATAATTGCAAAATTACTCAAGAATAAATTAAGAATATTTAACTGTTGTTAATCGGCTTACTATTTCTGGGGGGGGGGACATATGCAAATACTTTTCGGGTTACTTCGAGGAGTAAATTTTGAGTAAACATTGGCTTATTTATATCCCGATGGCCATTTTTTGATCATGAAAGTGTATTCGAACTGTAATTTAAGTGACATTAAAAGTATAATATTAAAAATAATAGTGAATTTGTCATTATTACATATTTCCCTAACCAAGGTGGGATTTAAGCTCATGAACTAATAAAATGAAGGTCAGATCGTCAACCTTTCGAATCGATATTGTTAAGTTAAAAAATTTGTGGAATATTTTCTTATTATTAGTAAACATCGAAACATGAATGTGAATGCCTTTCCATAGCTTGTACTGACACATCTATTCAGATTGTACTTTCTTCCCTTGTAATTGGTTGGCTCACCTTCTTATAGATTTATTTCGTAAAAACGTTTAAAATATATTTTAAGAAATTATTTGTAGGTTCACTATGTATGACAACAAAAAAAGCAAATCAGAATGAAAAAAACCCGTTGACTTTTCTAATATGTATATTAATTTCACCCGGATAGGCGTGTGCTCAGTAAATTGTTGCCTTTTTTTTATTAATTTTGAAGATATTATATTTTAGTTATTCATTTTTCTGTGGAATTCACTTTTATTATTTGAAAATTTAAAAATTGAAATAAATAACGAGTTTTTTTAAGCATAAAAATAAGCATTATTAGTTTGGATTTAAAGGATTGTTACTGATTAGTATAAAAACCAAGTTTATATCATGGGTATCTCAAATTCTTTGTAGATAATGTAGTTTGGAACCCATTTAAAAGGTTAGGTCCTGATTTACCTTAGAGTGAAAAAAAAGTAGTTGTAAGAGCCACAGTCAAATCAAACAGTTGTGTCTACGTTCAGAGATAACAAATTACACCTAAGTATACTAAATGCTGAAAAATGTACCTAATTCTACAAACACTAATTTGCACATTTCCTCAAAACAATTTTGATTTTCCGCAATGCTAATTTGAGAAATTATTAGTGATTTTAGAATTTTTTGCATCTTTGTAAACAATGATAAAAATTTTGCGTTTCGACTTTACTATATGAAGCAAATTTTTAATACCGCTATTGTTATGCGATAATAAAATTACAAAATGTTAAATTTCAGCTGTATTTTGTCATTGACTCGATGTTAAAACTAAATAATGGGTTGATGATAAGAATCAGTAAATGGTTTGTGCTTAACTTTCAGTAGTGGTTTTGAATCTTAACCCGACTTGTGGTTAAGTATAAAACCTCTCCATTGTGGCTGCTTGTATAGTGGTTCAAAGTTCATTTAAAATTTAAAACTAGTGCTAGTATGCACCAAACGATAAATTTAAAAAAAATGTGACCTTAATAATTAAAAATTTAAAAACCACTCCCCATATTGAGATGGTTTTAAGAGAATAATACTTTAAGAGACATTTATTTCCCTCCTACGAGTTAGGACTTAGTTAAATGCTGTACGGGTCCTAATTTCTGTGTTCGCGGGCTCTATTCTCATCTGGGTTTTTTTATTTTTTTTTTTTTTTTTGTAATGGGTTGTAATTTTCTTTAAATTTTTATTTCTTTTGTTCAAAAAAAGATAATAATTTAAAGTAGTCAATTTATCTCTTCTATTTAAAAATATTTAAAAAGACGACAAGCAAACTAAATGCATGTAGACAGAATAAAAGAAAAAAAAAAGCTCTAAAATTTGCTTATGTATTGCAAGATTGTTTATAATAAGTAATCGTAAAAGCGATGTTACAAAATTATCAAACAACC
>JAPDSC010079591.1:349816-360716 GCA_026290005.1 Latrodectus geometricus | reverse complement strand
TATATATATATATATATATATATATATATATATGTTATCATTTGTATTGAAAATTTTAATAATAATAAAAATTCTAAATAAAATTTTATTTTAATAACCTAATTTCTTTGAAATGCACTTTTAATATTTAATTTATTTTATTATATTATAATTTTTTTTTAAATCATAAATTCTATGAATGATATAAATTTATTTTGTAATGTAAACGTTAGTCACAAAATGAAGGATGCGGCTATTTAGGTAATGAAAAATATTAATAATTGAAATGTTCCTTTATGACGAGTTTTTCAGCAATATATTAACTCGAAGTTGGATTCACTCTGTCTATAGGCCGACAGTTTTAACAGTTTTCTGTGAGTGAGGAGGCCCTGCAATATGTTTCTTTCAATTACCCTTTGTAAATCCATAAGTCAAGCGGCGTGTCTGCATGTGTGTGGGGGGAAGGGGGCTCTTCCCCCACTCGGGATATCCAATAGCTTTTAGATACGTGTACGTGACTGTGACTGGAAGTTCAAGCCCCTCTTAAAAGTATTGATCAGCGCCAGCTGATGATTCACATGACAATCGAGTCACGAAATTCCTATTCCCCCATTTTTCATCACATGCGCAGAACTTCAAACGAAATTCATTTACGCATTTTAGGGAACAACAGCTATTTTTCATGTTTTGTAAGCTATACATTGGAGGGAGAAAATTTTTTTTTAAATTTTGATACTTGATGCGTTATATTGATGTTCTAATGATAATTATATGGAACATTTTTTTTTTTCATTTTGCATTCCTTTTGTGTAAATTTATACCGACCAAAAGTAGTTTTAAATATAGTTTTCTATATAAATCACTTAATTCTTACTTTTTGGAAGAATAGTGAATAAAAATATTTAAGTTTCTGGTACTTCTGTTATCGAAATTCTGATATCACCAAATCTTTAAATTCTTGGCAGAAAATTTTAAGCATAAAAATAATCGCTGAATAGTGTATTCCGATTTTTATAATTTTTTCATAAACATGATAAAAGTACCCAATGAAATTAATATTCCAAAACGTTAATCAAAATAATATTGACTTCATATGAACCTGTTTTTATTTGTAAATATGAATAATGACAATTTTAACACAATACTTATTCACATAATTGAAAAGAGGTTTCGTAAATTTGAAATATTTTATAATTTTACCAATGGAGCATCTATTTAGCTGAATGGTGTAATTTACAACGCAACATTTACAATAAATAAAAAGTGTTTCAAACTTACTACAATTAAACTGCTTTCATATTTTGTTAAGATAATTTATTTATGTTAACGATGGTTGTAAATAAATTAACTACACTCAAATATATAATAGAACTTCATGTTATCAAACTTGTTTTAAAAATTCCTCACTATAACAAATTTATCCGTCCCAATAAAAATTGATGAAAAAAATGTTTGTAGCTAAAGAGTTTATTGTCTTATTCTAAATTCAAAATTTATTTTTGCCATTTCGGCAATCAATACTCGGAGTATTTTTTTCAAGGTTTTTGATTTTTATTTAAGGACGTTTATAGATAATTATGATGAAGAATAAGAATTCCACACATTTTTTCTTGGGAAGGGGAAGTGAGTGATGAAATAAATTTTTCTTGAGATTAAAAAAGTATGATTCATCCACTATGTTAAAAAAAATAAAAAGACTTTTTCTCTTAACTTTCTTCTTTTGTCAAATTACTCTAATGTCAAATATGCATTTGCAAGAATTATTTTACAGAAATATTTTACAGCTTTTCTGTAAAACCCTTGTAAACTCATATTTGATATAAGATATTTGTGAACGTAAATTTAACAAGCATAAAAAAATTTTTATTGGCTATATCTGATTGGTCAAGTAAGATAAATTTTTGACCAATAAGGTTACTCAAATAAGTGGTTCAAAAGCTTACAGAAATGTCCACTTTAAAATTATTGTCAACAGTAAGATGAACATCTCAATGAAGTGTTTTATTTTAAATAAATTTTTTTTTCTCACATTGTTTAAAACTGAAAGTAAAATAAATTTATTCATGACTTATATATATAACATCATTTAAAATGGAGACAAACAAAAACACTTTTTACTTTTTATGGTCTTAAGCGATCTGAGGACGTCTTACACGGCTATTCTTGTGAATCATCGATGATTCTTTCTTTTAAATTTTTTTCGGCTTGGCTTCTGATCCTTTTACAGACAGTTAATGTTCATAGTACACTGGAGAAATAGCCATACGCTGAAATTCAAATTTTCTAGCTACCTAAAAATTGCTACGTCCTATTTCGTATACGCCGGCTGTAACGGCAAATTTAAAGTTAAAAGACACTTGAGTTTTCATAATCTACCGCTTTGGACAATAATATATGATCTAACAATTATATATGACTGATACTATCTATTAAAATTGTTACAACAGAAAAAAAGGGAAGCTGTAAATAATATTTTCTGGGCAAATATATTATACTTGAAATAACGAGTGATACATTTTCAAGAAATTTTTTAATCATAGATCCTGAGAAATCAACCATACGTGACAACAATAACAGTACACGCACGCTTGGCCATTGACTCAAACCCAGATTGTGTGTGTACAATTATTCATATAGTTTCAACATGATGTCAAAATTCATCAACCATATTAACGTGTATACTGTGATAGCCACTCGCTTGTAATCACTGATAGGGTGACTTTCTATTTATGAGAGTTTGGAGAACATGCTGGCTAGTAGTACAACACCCTTATTATTTTTATATTTAGTTTGGTCCTTAAAACGCTGACAATATATAGTCGTGCATTATATTGCTGAAGCTTAGATTATCGCAGGGTTCATAATTTTATCATTTTGCTAAAACACAGCGTTTTTCAGTGTCAAAGACAGCTGAAGCTATGATTTCCGGTCTGACAGATCACGCTTCTATAACCGTTGCTAAACGCATTGATCGTTTGTGGTAGACACTTGTTGACTTGCAAGTGACACAACTTCCTGATTTAGGGGTTTCGTAGATTCGGGAGTTATTTTAAAGCCATGTGAATTATATGTGCGTCTTCTTGGCTGCTAGTGAGTGATAGTGGGCGGCTAAGGTCCAACATAGCAGTACCTATGGCACTATCTTAAATCCATTCATTCCATATTCTGCGAAATCATTTGATATTGACTGGAATGAACAGCAATGCTTTGATTTGATGAACCAAACTCCCAGTAGGCTAAGCTATCTTTTGACCTCTATAAATCAAAAACTTGTATGTAAATTTGTTTTCTGTACACGAAGCATCACAATTTTTTTTCACAAAGCAACAGCGCTCAAATCCAGTTTGTCTATGAGAAATCTACTATACAATTTATTTATTGAAATATATTAGGCCGCCTATTCTACATGAATGCGTTGAAAAGCAAATAATTTATATAACAAAACACTTTCCTCCTGCCGTATAAGCTACACATGTGTTCACTATTTCACGGGTTCGAATCCCATCTTGGGCTTAGATGTTTGCAGTGGTTCAGAATCCATTTTAAACTGTAGAAATCGATCTAATTAGTCTTCGTGTGCCAAATAATGATCGTTGAATGACAAACTACACAAGTGTATTCTGTCGTCTTTTTCGGGTTACAATTTTAATGTTCATCAATTTAAAATTAATTTTTATAAAACTGCATTTAAAGATATTAGATATATAAATAGGAACGCAATATAAGAAAATATACTAAAGTCAAACATATGTAAAGTAAATTCAAATTATTTCATATTTGCTCTGTCATGTCATTTGTTTCATGGTCAGGGTCAGTCTTTTATAATTTATGTTTATCTTCAATTTTGTATGACTTTGAACTATAATAGCATGGAAGTTTTGGACTTGTTATCTGCTTTTGCAGGAAAGTCATATTTCGTGTCACCATTGCCAACAATCCCTTGTGAAATTTACAAAGTGTTAACTACATTTCTTCCACGTACTTCATCTCATCTTGTACTTGTTTGTTTTCGTTTATTTACTTAAATGTCATATTTTGGTTCTTATCTCTTGTCTTTATATTTAGTTTCTTAAGTGCTTTTACTGCCATTGTGTTGATTTATGAGATAGCTTTATATATATGTTTGCAATTTGATTTCTGTTTTATATGCTCCATTATAGTTCCTGCTAAATATAAATTCATATCTTACTTTTTATTTATTTTCCGCTTTTCTACTAAGTTAGTCAGTCTTTAAATTCAGAATGAATGAGCTAAAATTTCTTCTTAATTTCTTTTAATATTTTCATTTATTTTTACTTTACCTAATTAATGACAATTAACATACACTAATTTTTGTCATTTTTCCTACAAGGTGTTGGATTTTTGTGGGTAGGAAATGCGTCATATTTTTGGTATATCATGATATCTGCCAAAACATTTAATTTACATGTAAACTATATATTACTGTAACTTGGGTTCACCGAGTGAAGTAGCTTACAACTATAAAAAAAGTACATAAGTCTTAGCGGAATGAGATAGGAGATTGGATTTCAGAGCCCACATTTGAATAAATCGTCGAACTGCATTAGCCGAATACCCCAAACAAGATAGGTTAAACGAAATAAAAAAACAGCCTTGGAGTAAACATGCACTGATCCGTGTTTTTCTTTCTCTCTCTCTTTTTCTCAATAGACACCATCGCTGAAACATTTCCGGGTTTTCTTTTCTCGAAAAAGAAATACAGAATCATTTTCTGTTGGACTGCCAACTTCGCCTTTTTTTTTTAATGTATTTTTTTTTCCTATCTGCTATTGTTATTGAACTTTTTTCTTCCACTATCTCCAACCGTTAATGGCCTAGATAGTAATAAGCCGTCGTGCTTGGACACATAAATATAGTGAATTGCATTGTGCTGAGCTCTTCTGATTCGCCATCATCCACGGCTGCTTGTTTTGGAGCTCGGTCGAATCTATTTCATTTCATTGTTTATTTGAATATTCCTTAGTGCTCATGGAATATAAATATGATTGTACTCCAGTTTGATATTTTCAGCCACTTAGGTGAGATGGGATTTATTTTACGAACTAAAATTCAATCTCGCTGTATCAGTGAGTTTTATCCTTACTCTTTTCAGAGTATAAATACTTATAAAAAAGACAAAAGTTTAAATTATTTTCATTAGGTTGAAAATTGTCTAGCTTCTTTATCTGTCATTAATCTGTTTAACCTTAAAACCTTAATCTGTTTGTTAATAATATTTTTCTTTTACAATGGCTTAGACAATTTCTGATATTTTGAAAAATAAGATAGAAAATTTTACCCTAATTTGTGCTCTGAATTACAACTGGCCACTTTAAATTGTAAAAATAGTTTACAATTTTAACGCCACTCTGTTTAATATTTAGTTTACAATGCTCCAGAAGAATTCTGCTAAACAAATATTGGTTCTATAGTTTCATCAGTGCAAATTCGATCGTGTTGCCTTATTTTTTAAGTTCGTTTATTGCTCAACATCTTGATTTCGTTGTCGTTTCACGGTCACGGTCACCGTGCGTGTTAAAATTAATTCGACCGGGTCTTAGAGTTTTAAATGAATTCTGGATTATTTCAAACGTTCATGCTTGAGGTGATAGTCGAACCCATGAAGACCGGAGTGCTCATCATTCAGTTGTCAGCTCTTCTATTTGCGTAACCATTTGCTTATATTGCGCAGTACATAGTTGACGTTTTGCGATTATGTTAGGAATTTTCATTTCATGAAACCGCGGAAAAATCAATAGGTGGTAGCACTAAAAAAAATTTTTGAGAACTGCTTCTCAGAAATGATTCTTAAAAGAAATTCTTCCAATGAGTTATGATCAAACTGGCAGCTATATAGGTTGTGTGCTGTGGCCTTCAGTTCAAAATCTTGTTGATTCGATTCCCACTTTTGTCTGGATGTTTGTATAGTGGTTCAAAATTCATTTTAAGATATAGATCCCTGTTAAATTTTCTCTCGTGTGTAAAAGTAACCATAGAAATATAAACCACAATCCAGTGATTTCACCACTAAACGGACAATTTCTTATATCTACATAAGACTTATTTTGTCGATTTTTCTAAATTTTAAACCTAATTTTCCAAGTAATCAGTACCATATTTCATTTTGTTAAGACTAATTTGTCAAAATTGAAATAAAATTACAATATTTTATATATAATTGAAATTGTTTTTAAGCCATTATTAAGCCTAGAAAAAGTATTCTTTTTAAGAGAAATTTAAAGTATTTTTGAACGGAATATTTACATAGGGCACAACGATTAAAATGGACTCAGAAACATCCAAACGACCATTGAGATTTGGAAAACTTATCTGGAAGGATGGGTTGAGATTTACTTTGGTACACAAACATGCAAATATTAGAATACGCGTGCAGTATAAGCCACATGAAGCGGATACTTCCTATTGGATGCAGGTAGCAGAGAGATTCTCGTAAGACGGTGACTCTAGTACCCTGTTATATGAGCTGGTAGTTAAATGGTTAGCGCTCTTGCTTTTGGTTCATCAGTTCGTGAATTCAAATCCTGTTTTGGCTTTGGTGGCTTGTTGTGGTTCGGAATCCACATAAGTCCCAGCCTAATTAGCTCTCATGTGCAAGAGATGACCATTGAGCGATAGCCAAACAAAACTTATACCTTATTGAGAGGAAATGATTTGGTATGATGTGACAGCTTACATGTTGCTATACTCCATCGTGAAACCGACGTGTGATCTTTTGCATTTTGGTTCGTCTATTTGTTGTTTCATTCAAGGGAGGAACGACAACCTCGGTCACATTTTTCTCACTGATGTCCATGAGAATTAATCCATAATGAACAGATGATTTTAATGGAATCGGCGTACTTACTGTATTTTCTTGACTAAGTGGTGCGTGAAAATTTTATTTTAAAGACAAATTCGTCGGGCCCCAGTGATTTGGCCAAGAATAAATTCATTAAGATCCGTAGTCTTGTTTGTTCTGCTTTTTATTGTTTATATTTTCCTTTGAATGACATTTTGTTCATTGATTCCTTGAGCAACACTCCTTATCATGTCAAACTGGTGATTAAACCATTTGCAAGTCTCTTTCAGTCTTTTTCGTACCTTAGTTTTCGTGAAACTGGTTATTCTTAATTCAATTGTTCTCCAACATTTAATGTATTTTTTTAAATTTATTATAATACATTAATATTGTAAAACCATAAAATAATAGCATAAAGAAAATAAAAAAATACATTTTTTTATACATATGGCTTAAGCTAATATAAAAGTTGTAAAAACGAAGATCATAATAAATTTTTGAGACATATTTAGATTTTTCCAATTATATTTACGAAATTTTAGGATCATTCAAAGATTACTTTCGCACCGTTAGCGTACTATTTTATGTAAATATTTTTAAGATTTAGTGCTTCCAGCCTTTCTTAGAATTAATGGCAGAAATGCATTTGTAGCCTCTTTTGTCTCATTTCACAAATAAAAATTGTCCATATAAGTTTTTCTATATTAAAAAAAATGTAACCTAAAGTCATTCATAATTTGTTCAAGTGAATCGACGCTCCGTCACATATATTTGTGTTTCTACTTTTAAAAAACTTAATTGTTTAACTAAATGAGAAGAGGCATTGTCATAGCTCAGCATGAGTGCTGCAATATTTTCTTCTTTAAGAACTTTGACAAACATTTAGTAAAGTACCAATTAACTATGATTATATTCTGTCCTTTCAGACTGATGACTCTGACTAGTTATGTACTTCTGTAAAAAACGATTTACATTATGTCATCGCTCGATATCGGTTCAATATTGTGGCAATGTCAAAGACTTTCTGGGTTTTCTTAGTGATTGAACTTCAAAAAATGGTACAAGCTTCAAAAAAATAATACGATTTCTAAAACTATTCATAGTTCTATCAGTGATAGCCATTTTTAAGAATTTAATGGTTTCCCGAACTGAGTGTTATTTATTTTTTTTTTTCGTATGCAATTCTCCATCAATAATTTTATGTGAGGAAGTAAATCATTTACTAAGTTCTTTCTGTTTCATTTAGAAGGAATAGAAATTAATATTTTCCTCAAGGCACACACATTATCCGAGATTATAGCTAATAACGGCTTATGTGTTCCACATCCTGAAGAGAATTGTAACTTTGTGGTATTCTGCAAACCATTTGAACACATTGCAGATTGAGTTCGAGATGGTGCTTAATTTGCAAGTATAGCTGTAGACGTTGAACGCATTCTTTTTTATTTAATCAAAATTTAAAATCATTGAAAACCATATCAGGATACTATTTTTGCACCAATTTTATTTTTCCTACGTACTTAGAAGAAAGAAAAAATGAACATTTAATATACTCTTTATTTTAAATTAATTATTAAAATATCATTTATTAGGATAATAAGATTCATATTTTCATATGTAATCTCTAATTTTTTTCTACCAGTTTACATCTGTGTGCCTCTTAAAAAGTTTAAAGTGATCCTCGAATTAAGTTAAATATTAATGAATTGATTTGTTTGTAATTTTTTAACATTATTTTATTTACTTTCAGATTTTTAATGTTACATTTCCTAAAGCCTATTTTCAAAATTTAAGGTTTTGAAAATAAAGAAATTTAACAAGGTTCTGAATAAATCAGATTGCGGGCATAATCTAACTTTGTTTGTCATTATATTCAACTGTAATCCATATCAGTGAACTTGTTTAAAAGTTTTATTTTTAATGTGTAAAGACTAAAGTCTAATATACCTAAAAGCTAAAGCAGTATTCTTATTAAAACCTTGTGATTACGCAAAGCAATATCCCCAGGTCCTAACAAAAGCGGGTCATTAAATCCAGAAAATTTCTTTTTATTATATATTTATTAATCTAAAATGAAAAATGGATGAATTCTTTAGAAAGACAGTACAATAAACGCCTGATTATTTTCAGAATAGAGCAGTAAATTTCTTAAAAAGATATGTCCATTGAAAAAACCGAAAGTTTTGATATTTTAAAAAAAAAAATTAAAAAGGAAATCTTATTCTTGAAATAATAAGCATTTTAGTATTATATACTGTGTTTATAAATTTAAAATGCATATTTGCGTTGATTTGTTTCCTTTTCCATAATTTTGGGGACTATCCACGAGAGCGTGCGCGCGCGATCTACTTTAATTTCACTGATAATTAGGAGTTGACTGTATTGGAAAAGAAACTCCGAAAGTTATTTTCAAAGAACTCTATGTATACCTAATTATGTCCTGTTGATCATATTCATTAATATTTGATATTGTGTTATTATTATTTTTGCCATATAACTATAAACGTATTCTTGAATATTTTTTGTGGTTGGTTTCAGTGATACATAGCTATTGTATTTCTGCTTCTTCATTTAATATTAATTATTCTAATAAGCTTCCTCATTCAAAATGGTAATATATGTCTTTGATTTGAAGAGATTAAGTTGAACAAATTATTATCACTCTCTCAAGACTCCAGTAGCATGAAAACCTTTTATTTACAATAAATAAAGTTAGGATTCAGAGAGAACAGAATAACACTAATAAAATACTATGATATCGTTTTCTTTCTGATTTTTAGAATAAATTATTAAAAGTTCCTTAACTTTATGATTTTGAAATTAAGCACGCGCAGTTAAAATTAAATTCCACATATATTAATCATAATGAATCAAAGTATTACTCTTGCGTCCTTGAGCAAAATAAACTATAAGAATTTGCATAAAAAGAAAAAAAACAGTGCTTTTCTTTTGTGCTTTTCTGTGAAAAGCTGTGTTAAATAGTCAAGCATTTGTTATTAATAAGGGAAAAAGTAAAGTTTATACAACTACGTTTTTAATTGTTGACCTTGGAATAAGATAGCACTTTTTGAATTTCTACCACTGGAGGTTAAAAAGAAAGACTTGTCCTTTTACCTCTTATTTGTAGAAGGCAAATTTGTTTATTTTTCAGTTCATTCTTTTTTTTTTTTTTTTTTTTTTTTTTTTCCTCGTAGTCAGTGTATCTTCTTCCTTTTAATGAGAACGCACTCAAGATGTTGGCCGGTAGAGTTTCGTAAAAACAAGGTCACCTGACGTCCCCTCCCTTGCGTCCGTTTCTGGAAATAAGTTCAGATTTTGAGGTGCGGCAAACTAGTTTAGTGGGGCACTTTTCAGGTGCATTCGTGCTTTAGGATTGTTTTCATCTTTTATCTTATTTCCCGAACTTCAAATAAATATAATAATATTAATGAGTGCAGTTGATAATTACACATACCTAAGAATAATCATGTTCTCATTATGTTCTTATATTCCATAAAAAAATATTGAATTTTGTGCTGAGAGGAAAAAAATAAATGTTCTCTGGTAATGGAGAATAAATAAATAAATAAATAAATAAAATAAAATAAAACTAAACTATGTTAATTACCTGTTTTCCATATTTTTATTATAAGTCATTTAAGAAAATTGGTTTCATGAATGTCTGAAATAATTACTAGCCAAGGAAATAATAGAATAATTTTTTGTTCTTTGTTGACTACTAACACAATTCAATAACTAATCAAATTTTCATTGTATTGATTTTGTAGCTATTCAAATTTTCACTGTGATTGGATTTTCATTCATATATTTTTTTTAATATTATTGTAGAAATCAAAATAAAGAATTACGAGTAATTATTATTTAAGAAAATGAACATTATTTTCTGATCTTTCATTTTATAACGAATATATGATATATTTAATTTTATTTGAAAATTAATTATTAAAAATATATTTTAATTTTGATTAGGCCTAAAATTATGTGTCATGTTTTACAATTATGTGTCTTAGTGCTTACTAAAATGTTGTGTAATTCATAAAAACATTAGTGCCATGTGTTTCATTAAACGTTTATTAATTCACGTGGTTCTGAAACATTTTATACTACCCTTATAAACCGTCT
>JAPDSC010079591.1:318192-339816 GCA_026290005.1 Latrodectus geometricus | reverse complement strand
GTCATTTAAATAACCTATAACTGATATGTAATTAATTCTGTAAAATTGTACATTCAACGACCAATTAATTTTTTTAAATTATAATAATAATTATTATTTTATTCCAGAAAATCAGCTATTAAATAAAATACGGTTGTTTTCTAAACTTGACTGCAGTGGTTGACACATTCTGTTTTGTTACCTAAAAATCAATTTAGTGTGAATGAATTTTTAATATTCGTTTTTGGACATTGGTTCACGTTTTGTATTGATGAATATAAACTCCTTGTGAATTAATATATTAACAGGAAAAACAGCACTCAAAATACATAATTTAACTAAAGTCTCTTGACAATGCCATTCAAAATGGATTCGAAGTTGTGTTTATACACGACACAAGACAACTCCCATAAATTTCCCTTACTTAAAAAAAAAATTCCATTTATGTATATTTCTTAAAACTGAAAAATTCTTTTTCTTTTACAATGCATTTCTATTGCTATTGTATCCTTGAACAATTTATTAAAAAAAATTATTAAATACTTTTATTGCAGCTAATTTATTTGCTCCACAATATCGTTATTCTCATACTCTAAAAATAGAAAAAAATTTAAAGGAAAAAAAATGTGAATTAATATTTTTTTTATTCTTGTTTCAATTTTATAACCAATTTTTTTTCTGTAAATTTTTAATAGTTTTTAACTTATAGCAGTTTGCAAATAAAATTCGACGTTTTTTTTATTGTATTTTATTTTTATATTAAAATCCTTACATGGTATTATGAAATGTTTAAAACACAATCATCAGTTTATAAAAATATTTATATAATTTATTTAAAAGAAGAAAGTTGTTTAGAAATTATTTTCGATTTTTCTATGAATTACGAAATGATAATAGCAATTGTGTAAACGAAAATGAGCAGTTGAAAAATAATAATTTTCTTCAGAAATATAATAAAAAACGAACAGAATCAGAGACACATTTAACAATGAATTTTTAGAGTCTAATATAAAATAATGAAATATAAATTTCAGATATTAGTTCTGTAAAAAAAGGGTTAATTTTTGTTATAGGGAACGGATTCAGATATCACTGAATACTCAATATTTGGCAAAACAAAAATAGTCAGCGAAATATTTATAATTTTTTTTATCCATGATAAAAAAAAAAAAATTCTTGAGAATTTTACCTTGCGAAACATTATTATAGTCAACGATTTCATACGAATTACCTGACGTTTTTGCAAAAACTGGCGAATTTTTCCCTATGAAAGAAAAGTTCTCAAGAAAGTGCTCACAGTTCTGAATTTTCTATAATTTATGTTTTAAATTTTTGACAAAAATTCTTAGATTATAAAGAATTACCACTTCGAAGCTAAAATTCTTCCTAAAGTAGTTATATGCACAATTATAATGAAGTTTGTGGTAATTAATTTTGTTCATTGTTTGTATGTAATAGTAATTACTATGGCATTTAAAGCCAAAATAAAATACAGTTAAATATTAAAATCAGTATTTTGACTGAAAATATCATGGTGATTCAATTTATTGGGATTGTAGACTTATATAAAATATGTGTGTATTTTTAAATGATAATACGCGCGATTTAAAAGTAAATTCTCAAAACTCTGCACTCTCTCTATCTCTCGTCCTCCACAGCTTTGTAAACATAACACATCTTTCACCGAAAATATTGACTTTATAAATATTTTATTAACTAATTGGTTACTTTTATTAAAAGTAAATTATATGAGAGATTTAACAACTATTCCAATCACTTTCAGTTTACCTCAATTGATGCCACGTAATAAAAATTGTTTAAATATATGTTTAACAATGTGCCTAAAAAATTGTTTCCAATTTCCTAATTTGTACCAATGTTTTATTTCTCATACTGCATGTAATAAAAAATGTTATTTGTAAACAAGAAATATGTATTGATTGTTCATTTTAGTAAAGAGAATTGAACTTATTTTATTACTTTAACGGAAATCACTTATTACAAAATATACTATCGTAAAGAATTATACGGTTATTAAATGTTACAGATAATATGTAATTATTAAAAAGATTTATTTATATTTTAATAATTTAGTTATAAAATATATTTTTATATTTATCTCAGACACAGACGTTTTACTGACTGATTTTACTCATTCTATTGCTTGTGGCGCCATCTAAGGAGCGATTATCAAAATTAATTTTAGTTTTAGTTTTACATTTTAGTTTTTTGAATATTATTTTATAAAAAAATTTGTTTTATGAAAAATTTGTTGAAGATTGAAGTTATGAAAATTACGAAGAGGCAAACTGATAACAGGCAAATAAATATTTTAAATCATATATTCCGATCTAAACACTTACTTACTCATCAGTTTATTTCTGCAATTTCTTTCTTTCTTTTTTTTCTTCTCTATAACATCCACTACAGATTAATATATTTCTTTGCATTACATAATTCATCTAACTATGTAAAATTAATTTTATATTTAAAAACAATTCCCACTTTCATTTTATTCTAAAAAGCCTTTCTAAGTTAATCACTTATTTTTTCTGGTGCAAATCTTTTAGAAAATTATTTCTTTATGTTTACAATTTAGGAAAATGCTTCACCGTTTTTTTTATCAAAATAATACCTCTATATTGCTAGTCATTCATCCAATTGTTGAGATCATAAGTTAATAACCAATTAATTTAAGATTCTAGAAGCCATAGAAACTAATACAATCATTTCATTTGCAAGAGATGATAAAAAAAATAATAAATAATGCTATTAATCTATGTTTCATACATCAAAGATCATAAGTAATTACTTTCTTGTTTGATATATGAAAATTCTTTTTCACTCTTATTCGGATCTTCTCAATCATTTAATCATTCGAATTTTCTTATATAAATTACATCTGAATCAACATTTATAAAAGTCCTAAAGTAAAAATTTCAGTTCTTGTGGACTACTTTGTTGAAGCTCATAGATGTGGGAAACACATCCATTTTTACTCAAGTCATCTGGTAGATATTCTTGACTTTCTTAAAAAAAAAACTTGAATGTCAAAACCGCATAGATATCGTTTCTTCTACATCATTCCAAGCATAGTATGATGCGTCCATTACATCTAGAGTATCAATTTCATAACTCAATTCCAAGTCATGCTCATTTCTTGCAAAAAAACCAAATATTTGCATTTGAACGCATTGATTTGTACTTTGATGTATGGACTGTAAGATGGGAGACAGATTATGTGGAAGTAATTCCACTCAATGTGGTTAAAAAAAAAATCCAATACCATTTGTGGATTTCAACATCATCAGTGGAATTAGATATTCACAATTCGAAGAATTTATGATTCTCTAGTAAAAATGTCGATCCATTTTTTTTCTCAACCACATAATAGAAAATTTTAAAAATATATATGCATACAAAAAAAAAAACCGTTACGAAAGATGCATGGAAATGTGTTCGCGAAGCGACTATAAAATTTCAGTTCATGAAAGAGAATTAACATTATAATTGCATCAATGAGATCGCGTTAGAGAGAAAGTGATCAGACTCTAGTTTTTAAATTATTTGTTCTTCAGAATGTACGTCAATTATATTTATTATTCATAGTTCTATAGATTAATTCATATCAAGATTAATTAATAATCATATATTAATTCGTACAAAAATGAAAAATGTATTTACTACAAATCATACTATAATATCACAATAAATCTTATACAATTGGTATAAATATGAATAATTAGCATATTTTTGTAAAGAAGCTCAATTAATTGAATTTTAAATATTTTAAATAAACTTCAGGTGATTATCATTCCCCATTCGCACAATGATCCAGGGTGGCTAAAAACATTTGATGGTTACTTCATGGCTTTTACGGCTCATATTTTAAATAACATGGCTGACAAACTGGCGAAGTACAAAGACATGACTTTTGTTTGGTCTGAAATATCTTTCTTCTCAAGATGGTGGAACAGGTATGAACATTATTCATTCCTTCATGCATGAATTAACGTTTGAGATTTATTTAAAATGCACATCTGCGAGGATTTCTCATGAGTTTTAATCTGCTTATTATTATAACAATAGTATTAGAGAAAATGTATTTCTCGACTAACAAATATTAAATAAGTGATGTTAATTAAAGGATATAATAATTAAACCCCATGTTTGAAATGCAGCTGTATCAGTAATTTTTTTTTTTTTTACATTTCCTCTGAAACCTATTAAGAATTTTATAATTAAGAAATGTTTTCCAAGTCCTACCACAAGGGGTAATATAAATTACCTTGTATGGTATTTTAATGAATCTGATGCAATTAAAATTTAAGCAGATACACTTTAATTTTCACTCTTTTAAATTACTAAACACGACTGATTTTAATAAAAAAAAAGTAAATGTTAAAATATCTTAATTAAAATTTTTTTATTTGTTCAGTTTCTTTTTTATTATAAATATGAAAATTTCAATTAACGTAATATTGATAAGACTTGATAAATTATCTTGATTCTACGGGATGCCACTAAATCACTGTAGTATAGTTGTTATTTAATTGATGTGTAATTAAGCTGCCAGAATAATTGGTCTGTATTTTTAATTAAGAAATTTGTTTTCTGTTATATATTATAGTATTGCTTAAAAACATAAATTAACCAATAATGCATGTTATTAAGCACGCAAATAACATTTATTACTGCTAATTATAAATATAAGTACTCATTATTTTTCCACTTAGGCTAAACATACATTTTATAAATAACAATTAGATGGTACTTAAGCTTTATCAGAGAGAGAGAGAAATGGAAGAATTTGTTCCTTTATGTTTTTTTCTAAATCAATGAAATATTGATTGCAATGTCACTAATTCTTAAGATAATCATCCATTTGACATGTTATATATATTTAATGAAAAAGTGAATCGAGGAATTAACATAAATAAGACAATTATTATGACTATCTTTGTAATAAAATAAAATATTAATAAAAAAAATATTTCAATTTATGACAGTAAATTTAAACAGTGAGCAAATAACTTTAACTTGTGCTTAGAAAAAATGGAGCCTTCATTATCGATAAAAATCTAAAAACAATACAATTTCTAATTATAAGTAAAATAATTTTTGCTTCCAAAAAATCATACATACTTTAAGGTTAATATTTTGTGATTTTTCATAATAGAATTTTAATGAGAAAATAAGTATTATCATGTCAATATGTGATTCCATAATAGACGTTTTTGACTTAAAAATTTATTAACTCGTAAGATACTTTCCAAAGAATAACAAAATTTAATTGACAGTATGCTGGTTTATTTTTTGTAACAAAAGATAAAGGAACATGTTCCCTCATTTTATCTGTCACGACCATTATATCACTAGATTTTATGCACATTTTTTTAATGCTTATACTGTTTATTATGAAAAATTGTAGCAAAGAATAAAAAAATAATGTAACACAAGAGTTATTTTCCCCCATTGTTATGGAATATCCTTTATATTTTATTTATCACAAATATTGGAAGTATAATCAAGTGATGAAAACACTATTTAAATAAAATTAAATTTATTATTATGTATACAAATTTCACTGAGTTGAAAATTTAAGTGTGGTTTTATTTTACAGCTTAAAAAATCGTCCTCATATTCGGGAACAAGTTAGAGAATTCTTAAGGAATGGACAACTTGAAATTCTTACAGGTGGCTGGGTCATGACAGATGAAGGACCAGCACATTATTTTGGTATGGTGGATCAACTAATAGAAGGTCACCAATGGCTAAAGACCAATCTTGGGATTATACCTCATACATCTTGGTCAGTAGATTCATTTGGACATTCAGCAACAGTTCCTTACTTATTGAGAGCAGCTGGTATGCACAACATGGTAATACAACGCACACACTATGCATGGAAGGCTTATTTAGCTGGAAAGCATCAACTAAATTTTTGGTGGCGACAAGGGTTTGATAATCTTTCTCCTAATAATCACTCAGCTGATATAATGTGTCAGATGATGCCATTTGATCTTTATAGCATTAAACATTCTTGTGGTCCGGATCCAGATGTGTGCTTGCAATTTGATTTCAGGCGTATTCCTGGAGAATATTCTGAAAGCCGTGCTTCTCCTATCACCTCTGAAAAAGTAGCAGAGAAAGCTGACCAGCTTTTAGGTCAATATGGTAGGATAGGTTCACTGTTTCCTCATAATGTAGCTCTTGTTCCTTTAGGTGATGACTTTCGTTATAACCACGAAGAAGAATGGGATCAACAATATGAAAATTATGCGAAGATAATAGAATATATAAATTCCAGAAGCGATTGGAATGCTCATGTTAGATTTGGAACTCTTAAAGATTATTTTAATAGTGTTCACAAGCGAATGCATTCAATTGGTTATGATAAAATCCCTACATTAACAGGAGATTTCCATGTTTACGGAGATATATATGGTGAAGGGCATCCTTCATACTGGAGTGGCTATTATACTAGCCGCCCATATTGGAAACACATGTGTCGTGATCTTCAGCACTGGTTGAGAAGCGCTGAGATTTTATACTCTTTGTCTAGAGCTTTCGTTACGCAACACAATTTATTACATCTTTTAAAGAGATTGGATCAAGATTATGCATATTTAACACAAGCAAGGGACAGTCTTGGTCTATTTCAGCATCATGATGCTATTACTGGAACATCTAAAGAAGCTGTTATGGCCGATTATGGTATGAGACTCTTTCGTGCTATAAGAGAATCGAAAGGTATAATTGCACATGCAGCATTATACGTAATAGCTGAAGATGCAGTCAAAAGATCAGTTGATTTGCGCCCAGCTCACCCTTTAACCTCGTTTCTCTACCCTGATATAGACCAAGTACAGTTTGATAAACTACCAGAGAAAGTTCCTCTAAGTATACCTTCGCAAGGTAGAAAGGTTGTTATATTTAACTCAAAAGCACAACCAGTGATTGAACCAGTTCGGTTAAGGGTTAGAAATGCTTTTGTGAAAGTTTTGGGACCAGATCAGGAAGAAGTGCCTGTTCAAATTAATCCAGCCTGGAATGGCACTGTTTCTGTTTTAGGTGACATATACGAGCTTTTATTTTTAGCTAAACTTGCACCATTATCTTTGAACACTTTTACTGTGATTGCAACGGAACGATCTCCTCGACCACGTTCTCAGGTATCAATAACTTTAAACGATGCTTTCGCCAAGCAGCCTCATAATTCGATATTCTCATTTCAAAGCCCTTCAGTTACTGATATCGAATTCACAACTCCATTGATAACAGCAAGATTCTCTAAACAGAGTGGTTTACTTCAAAGCATTGAACTTAAGGAACAAAATATAATAAATAAAGTTGCTTTAATTTTACAAGCTTATAAATCTGAAGAATTCAGAAGTGGTGCTTATTTATTTCATCCTTTGACAAATGATCCTGTACAAAACATTTCGGGTCGATTCCCTATTATTCGTATTGTTAAAGGTCCTATTTGTTCTGAAGTAACAGCTGTATATTCCAATACTGTCACTATTACTCAACGTGTTTATCATACTTCTAGTTTATTGGGTAATGGAATCGAACTAGAGGTTATTACGGATATAGCACAACAGTTTGATGTAAATTTGGAACTAGTTCTTCGTGTGGCTTCTGATATCAAGAGCGGTAACGTTTTCTACACAGATGCTAATGGGTTTCAAATGATTAAACGTAAAACTCTACCGTATCTACCACTTGAAGCTAATTATTATCCTGCAACATCTGCCATTTTTGTGGAAGATGAACAATCGCGTCTCACTATGTTGTTGTCTCATGCTCATGGAGTAGCGAGTGTAAGCCCTGGGTTCATGGAAGTTATGTTAGACCGTCGACTACGTGGTGACGATAACAGAGGGTTGGGCGAGGGTGTGATGGATAACAAACGTACCCTTTCTCAATTTTGGTTAGTTTTAGAAGAGGTGAAACAAGAAAATATAGAAGAAATAGCTGTTCTTTCACTTAATTCCCATCTTATTTCTTCCTATATTTCCTATCCACCAATTGTTATAGCTACTCATAGTTTCGAGCAAAGAAATTTAAGGAATAAATTGGAATTTTTAGAATTTCCTTTACCATGCAATATAGAATTCTTTAATCTGAGAATACTACCAGCTATTGACGATTTTGATATTCCGTCTAACAGCAGTCTCTTGCTTCTCCATAATAAAGGCATCAGTTGTAGGATAAAAACTTATATTAATCATTCCTGTACTTATAATGGTGACAGTATGTTGAAAATAGATTTTAAGAATGTAAAATTGTTATCAATTTACAGAACTACATTGACTGGACTGGGACCAGAAGAGAACATTAAAAATAATTCTGTTATTCAATTGAATTCTATGGAGCTTGCATCATATAATGTCACATTTAGTACTTAGTTTTGAGATTATATTTCTTCAAAATGAAAATACTTCTTGAAAAAAGAATGCTTTTTTCCTTCACTTATAAGCTAAAAAATAATAATAATAAATAAACAAAAAGCTTATTTAAACATAAAGACGTCATGAAAACATGTCTTAGTTGCTATATTCTAAAATGGATTTTTGTTTAATTGGTAAGTTTATAGAAATCTTAAGATCAATAAATATTAGTCCTAAAAACAAGAATCTAGATCACGCCATAAGTTTTTCTATCTTTTATTGTAACTTTTATAAAGTTATTTTATATACATATATCACAGTGTTTAACTGTTTCTTAATTTCTCATATTTTTGTTAGACTAGTTTCAGACTTTACTTATGCAACGAAATATTTATTTAATAGTAAGGATTATATGAAGGAATAGAGTATAACTTATTGCCCTTTTGGGACATTATGTATATTAGTCTGTATCAGATAGAACTATTCATGTTATACATGATTGAAAAATCAGCAATTTATTTCATAAAAACTTGCCACTGCTGGTCATGTGGTACTTAAGATAAACTTTCAAAGGATCTTGGTAAATTGAAACCAATATCCTTCCTTATACTTAGCATATTTATTATATATACTTACGCATGCATTCATATGAGGTAAATGTAAAAAGTAAACATGACAAATACATTTGCTGTAAAAAAAAAATTTTTGATATTACAACTTCATTAGTTCAAGAAATGTAATTTTTACTATTAAATTCAAAAAGTTTGTATTGTGAAAATATGGACACATTCCTGTGTCCGAACATTTTGGTATATTTGTCACTGTTATTGTAAAACCTCATATAAAAGCACATTTGGAATGAAAAGATGTAGTCTTAAGATTATACTTCTTGTGATCACTTTTAGTCATTTTAAAATAAAATTTTATACTATAAAAAGTTTGTTTAATTCACATATTCTCTAGATTTTTCTTTAATTGAAACTTGAAAGAATTAAAAAATTTTATTTCAAAGGCATCTGTGTCATGTGAATTTAACGTCAACTCTAAAAATTAAACCAAAGCAGTTTACAAGGTACATAAAAGGTCTTACAAATTTAGAAGATCAACAATTTAATTATAATATATGCCCAATACAATTGTTAAACAAATATTTATTCCAATTACATTGAATTTCCATTCAATAATACAATTATAACAGTTGTTTGTTAGAAGTAAATTGTATCCAAGAATTACTATGGATGTTTATGGTGCAGATTTACATGCAATTTACTCACCATAACTAGGAAAGTGACAACAATATTAATATTAAATGTTTAAAATAAAATATTGATTATATATTTCAAATGTTCTTCAAGCAATATTTAATTGTGAAGCAAGATTTATAAACATATAATTAATTGAATATTCACATTACTGTAAATATTTTTTCAACTTACAGCACATGAAAAGAAAAATAAGGATACTTCATCATGATTTATTTATTATTTTTTTTTTATTGAAATATTTGGCAAATGTTCACTGAGTCTTTTTACAATATTTACTTATTCTCATCTACACAAAACTTCTATCCATATCACTATATTTAAAGTCTAACATCTGTTTTTTATTGTCTAATTTTCATCCATTTAAAAATAAGTTATAGTGAGTCAACTGTATGTATGTGTATAAATGGCAACTTCCAGTAATCAGCACCTTTAGAAAAATATATTCAGCGAGAAAATTGTCTTTAAAATATACAATTTCAGTGAATACAACATATCACAGGAAATCACTTCTTTCTGTATCATCATTTTGTTTCACACAATTTGTTTAGACTAGCACCAAAGGCACACAGTTATGAACAGGAGCCCCAACATTAGAAACTTTTTTCAATATAAAAACATTTTACATTGTATAGGTACTACATAAACTATACTTTTTCACTTCATATAACTGTATAAATATATGTAGTTTATAGTACATATCGTGTACTGTAACTTAGTACACATTATCACACATTTTATACTAATCTCTAAGTATAACAAATGAAAAACGTTTTTGAACAATATAACAATATTATCAATGAAAACACATAAAAATGACTAATGAATCAACACTCAATGTCACAGCTTATATATATAGCACAAAATATAATTACATCCTGATTAATGCAATTTATCATACAATTTAAAAACTAAAAAGGTTTCCCAGAAAATCATGCACACTTATAACTCAATTTTTATCACTTCTCCATTTTTACCACAATCAATAATTTAGATTTCACAATTTTTTCTTAAATTTTGAAAGCTAATCAATTAACAAGATTAATTTTTATCTTTCTTTTTTAATTGTTAAAATACTTCTACTTAACAAGAATTTATAAATTAAATTATGTATAAGAAAAAAGTTAAGTATATTTTAATTAACGATAATTTTTTCATCAAACATACATCTCAACTTTAAATAATTAATATTTGAATTCAAAAATTACAAATACGAAATGTTTTGAAAATTTTCATAAAAAATTACATTTTTAGGGTTTGAAATAATTATAAGCTTATAAGAATTTCATATCAATGAGTCCTATAAAATTAAGACTAAATTTATGTATGCACATTATATAAAACATTCAGAAAGACTTATTGCCCATCAATGAACAGTTAAACAAAAATGCAACATGGGGCTCCATCCGATGCGCCAAATGTTTCAAACATTGAAAGTAATCAGCCTATTTTAGCTCCTGTATTTGATTGGACATAAGTCGTAAGTGTTGACAATGCTGCTGTGGTTATTAGAGAATCTCGGAACCAACATTTGGCATCTTCAACTGTGGTAGTTGACACCTCCTCTTCAACACATTCCCCAGACTCTACTTGGTTTTCACCCTTAATGATATAAGAAGTTGAGTTTGTGCAGGCTGTTGCACCACCAACATGCCAAGAGTGAGTAGCATTTGAATCTACAACTACTTCTTGCTCAACCACAACATATTCTTGTGGTTGAGAAACTAAAACAATTACATTATTTCCTAACCAACCAACATTTTCAGAGGCTACATCTGCAACCAAAACAGAGTTGTCACAAAGATTGATATTTTTGCTTTCATCCTGTATCAGTACAATTTCAGAGGCTGGTACTGCTAACTGAACTTGAGCAAGACCAATATTACTAGTGTCTAGAACATAAGTCATCTGTCCAGAAGGATTCACTGATATAAATCTTGGGGCCATGTCAGTTGACATACCCATAATGTTTTTACAGTCACAGATAAATGAACAGTTCAGTGATCAATGTCACTGCGTAGTTTTCTGCAGTTTTCAAAAACCTAAAAAAATAACAAGGAAAGTTAATTTTTCAAATTAAAAAAAAAAATTCACTTAGAAAATTACTTAAAGAAATGTAAATCTAATTTTTATGAAATGCTATAAAAGTCCAGTTTTATATTTGAATATACAATAGATGATAGAAATCCATAAATTGGTCAGAATTTAATATAATTATAGTAATTTATTTATATTTATAAGTGACATACTAATAAGTTTTTTTCTAATGGCGGGCACTGGGTGATTAACCTTTCACCACAAAAAAAACTGAAATTGCTACTCATATGGCATTACCTGGTGGGCACCTGTGAACCAAGTTAAGCATTATCTATGTAACACCACCACAAACCCATTTATAGGGTGGGCCACATTTATCCATCGTCTCAGAAGAAAGGACAAAGAAATACAGAGAGAGAGAGAGAGAGAGAAAGGAAGGAAACGTCTATACCTAAACCAGGATTCGAACCTGGGACCAACAGCCTAGGAGTCAGGAACGCTAACCACTCAGCCACTGGCCAGTTAATAAGAGGAGTGGGATACAATTTGATTTGAGCAAGTTGTTTATCACTCAAAAATAAGAAACATTAACATTAAAAATTTTAATGTAATCATATAAAAATTAGGTTTGGGATCCAAATTTTCATTTTAAATGATAATATTCTTAATATTTTAATTTTTACATTTTTCACACTTAATTTTACTTTTACTTAGTAAGAGATTATTATAAGGTTTGAAAATGTTGCATGTAAAAAGCTTAATTGCCTTTATATAAGAGGATTCCAAACACTGAGATTGTGAATATCAGTGTAATAAGGATTTTTTCTAAACTTGTAAACATAATCTCTCTTAATAAATTACATTATACATTAAGAGAAGGCTAAAAATGATAATTTTGTTAAAAATTAAATCATTAAATTTAAAATATTCTTGCATATGAAAAAGTGAAACCAGAGTTTAATATGAAGTAATAAGTACTAGTATATGCATAATAAGACGAGAAACTTTTTTTGGGCAGAAAAAATGATATTCTCTCTGAAAAAGAATTTTTTTATGCTTATATTACACAATCAAATTACAATTATATCACAAATACTGGCTGAATTGTAAATAAAGGTTCATGATAAGTAAATAAATTTTTTTTTTTATCAAAGAAGCAAAAATACTACTGGCAAATAGTGGTTAATTGAATGTATTTTAAAACGATTTCAGGAGTTTGATGTCAAATAAATATACCATCAATTTTTACCAAGAAGCTCAGATTTCTAAAACATAAAATTTTAGTAAAATATGCATTACACCAATTTAATTCTATGGTTCAAATAAGAAAACTTTAATCATTCAAATATTATAAAACAAATGGTTTTTAGTAAAAACCAAAATTATAATGAAGGAAAAAAAATGCACTTAAAACATTGAATTAAACCTAGAAAAACCTTCAATTTAAATAAGAATATTTTAATTTAGAAGAAAAATCAGTCTTTTTTATATACTTCTAGTAATAATGGATTTTAATTTTAAAAATAATTTGAGCGAAGCAAATATCTTTTATAAAAACTTTCTTTAGGAGGACAGTTTATATATGAAGTTTCAAGTCTATTAAATTATTAGGAACATAGAGATAAACTGTTTCTCTATAGAAATATAAGGTATATGAAACAGATAAAAACAAACTTCAAATTTAGGGGGGGGGGGGAATTACATAAAAATGGTAAATCATTTTCTAAAAAAATTATTGAAAATATAAACCTTGGAATTTAATAGTAAATTGAAATAACTTTTTTTTTTTTTTTTTTTTACACAAGTTTAAATTTTTAAAAATATTTAAATATAAACATAATTTTCAATTTATATCGATTATCAGTAAAGCAAATTTAAATCCATTAAAATCTAAAAAAGAGTTACTACACATAAAAAATTTTACGAATCCAATCAAATCAGTAAATTTATAAAACTGAAATTTTAAACCTAGTAGGTTAATTTGTGAAATAAACCTAAATACATATATTTAAGAAAAATACAATAAAAGCAAATTCAGAATTTTCCTTAGTAGGATTGCACACATAATTTAATAAATATTTTACACTTAACTAGAAAATAAATTGAAACATTAATTATAAAAAATTTATGAAAAATTTAAATCCATTAAAATCTAAAAAACAATATTTTTAAAAGAGTTAAAGATTGTGAAATCATGATCATAAGAAGATCACCAAATGGACAATAATTATATTGTAAGGATTAGTCCAACAAATTTAATTAGACCAGACGTACAGTTCAAAGGACATTAACTCACAAATGAGGTAAGAATCAAACCCAAAAACCGAATGCCACAGAGCTAACAAATTTTTAGCCTACAGATCTCATCTCAAATCTTTGGAAACATTTGCATTTCAAAACAGCAATGTAAGATATCAAATTCTCAGTAAAAATGCAAGGTGAAACAACTTTACTATATATAATTGAGTGGGATTAAAAAAATATCCTTATAAAAAATTTAATTTATTTTGCATCTTAACTAAGAATTTTTAAAAAATTCTCGTTTCTATATTGTTATTCTAGAAAAACTTTTATTGCCCATTTCTTAATACTACAAAAATTTCAAAACTTTGATAAACATGCAAAACAAAAGATTTTTCCTGAAATGCTTGTCTCATTAAAACGTTATAAAAAAAATTTAAATTATAAATATGTAACAAAACTATAAATTCCATAGCATTTTCTGTCTTTATGTGTTATACTACATGACATTAATTAATGAAAACAATTGGTTAAAACAAAAGAATACAAATATATTTTCATATATAATTAAGAAATGATCAAATTGATTTAATACATGGATTAAAAACATAAAAGTCACTAGGTTAAATTACACATTAAAAATACTAGAGTAAATTATAATTTCAAAGGATCCCCCCCCCTGTTCAATTCTCTCACCCCATTTAAAAATATTTGAAGAAAATCAATATCATTTTTAACAATCAAAGTTTGATTGATAAACATTAAATCTATTTACTCCAATGAATGTCGGAAAAAAGTAGCATCGTAACTTTTAGAAAACCAGTGTATAAAATATAAAGTGCAAAGAAATAGAAGTTTTCTTAACTAAACCAAAGTTATCACAATTAAAAGAAAAAAAATACATTATATGTCATAAATTTTAACAAGAAACTTCTTTCAAATATGCATGAAATCTTCAACCTTCTTACTCTTAAAATAAATAAGAAAAGCATTTTATTTTTTCTAAAGTTCTCATATATTCAAATTAAGACATTTGTGTAGTTAAAGATTAACATGCAATGTTTTAAGACTTATATAAGACTATAATGCAAGAAGATTCTCCTACGATCTTATCACATTTTATCACACATTTGTTGGAACCATATGCAAGTGTAGGTTTAATAATTGTTTTATAAAGGATTACAGTCTTCGCCAATTTCGAATGCAGGAATATCTAAATTCATTAAGATATTTGTTAGCAGTAACCGTATGTCACTTGATTTCAATATCCAAACTGCCTGGTTGTTTTCATTTTACCCATGTATGTAAAACTATTAACAAGCTTTAATTTGTAATATTCAATTTTCAGAAAGTTTAAGTATATAGCTGTCTTGTGCCGTTCACTGGCATGTATTTTGTTTTGCCCTCATTAACTGAGGTTCAGTTTAGCTTATCTACTTTTTAGAGTACCATTAACTAACACACTTTAAATTTTTTCAACAATAGCAATTTCTTGTGATCACTCATCCGATTGTCTTGAAACAGACCAAAGAGTCTAACATGGGTGCAAGTCTATGTTTTGAATAAGCCCAGAAGCACAATGAAAGCAAAGGCCATACAGTAGGGATACCTCTGCCTGTAAGAGGCTACCCAAATCAAGACTGGTCACATCAATGACCAGTCCTATCTGATTTATCAGTAGACTGAGTCTGAGCATAACGTTGGGGCCCACAAGATGATGAGCTATGCCCAGACAGGATGAGGCCAGGGTAAATTCTGTAGGAGGTCCACAGTGGATGCTCTTCAAATTTTAAAGATTTTTAAAATTCAAATTTTTTTTTTTTTGATACCAAATACTTTTGTACAATGAGATAAATTATACTTTTCTAAAAGGTACAACTATTAGGATACTTAGTTTTCTAGGTTTTCTCCTATGTAACACATCTACAATCTAAAAATTCTTCCCAGAAGACAAAAATATGGAAAACATTATAGCACATTTCATAGAACATTAGATTTGTTATGTTAGCAAATAGTAAGCGTAAAATTTTTATAAATAAAATTTATACTATATACATGAATATAATGCGAGAATATTTTGAACCCAAATAGAAATTTGTGAAAAATTCCATATGCAAATGATTTTACACTTTCTATAACAGAAAAAAAACAAATATTTAAAACATAAACATATATATTTAAAATATCTTTAACATTAAAATATTTGGTATTTACAAATTAAATCCACTGCAGCATTTTACGCAAATGGAATTTCAAAGTAATTTCCTTATATTAGCAAAGTTCTTTTGCTTATTATAAGAAAACTCTTCATGGTTAGTGAAATAAATTTATAAAAATAAATAAAGCACTAATTCTATTTAAGCTTTGCTGCAAAACTATCTGTGGAGGCATTAAAATGTAAATACTAAATGTTTATTTAATACTTTGAAGTTATGAATATTTCAACCATAAAACTTCCACATTAAGAAATATTTGAAACATACCAGACCAACACCATACCAGAGTTATACAGATCAAAATGCAGATTTAATAAAGTTTTAATTGATTGAAAAATGTCGAATTTAATGTTTAATTTGATCTTTGAAATTTTTAATGATAGTTAAAACTTTTCTACACAATTTATAATTAATAATTTACTTATGAAAACACATTTGGATAAATAAAACTGTGATTTTCCTAATAGAATGAAATAGTTTTCTTATACAAACAATAAAATGTAATAAAATTAGGGTATTTATTTTTATTCAATGGGTAATTGGATTAAGTGTGTAACACTATTTCTTTGAAAATAAGAAACTATAGATTTTGGCTGTTTCAAATACTTTTCAAGATAAGATTAAGTAATTATAAATATATTTAAATAATTATTTATTAAGTCAAACCAAAATAGGCCAAAATTATAATTTATCCTTGGCTTTATTATTATAAACACCAACATTATTTTCAGGATATTTTTGCAAACTACATATGCTTTTCTCAAGGCATTTTTAACAGCTTTTTCAAAAGTTCCACAAGTTTTAACAGCTTTTACATTTAAGTCTTTATTTTTAACTGAAGATTTCCAACTTGGATTAATAATACAGATGCTGATAAATAATTTCTCAAAGATTAATTTGATTGCAATTCAATAAAAATTTCTAAAAGACAACTCAAATGAAACATGACAACTTTTGCTTCAAAATAATTATATGAGAAGACACATGTACTTAAAAATTCAATGCGCGTTTCATTACGAAAATTAAAGTTATACAATATATAATTAATTTTAAATTTTCAAAAATTTCCTGAGAAAAAAAGATACTAGAGTAATATTATTCAGTAGTAATTAATTTTTAATAGGAAACACATTAAATTCATTTAACATTAATTGAAAATTAAATCAATTTAAATGTATTTACAATTCCCTTCTAATATAGCTTTATAACTTATTTTACAGTCAATGAAAAATTACAAAAATTTAAATATAAAATAATGAAAATTTACAATTCACAACTGCATATTGAATAATAGTTTTCAAAATATGTGCGTTAGTCATGTAGATACCTTGGTCGAGTACAAGATTCTGTGAAACGAATATTCAAGATACATACTGATAGCAATATCTGCATTTAGTTTAAGAGATTACCACACTGATGAACTTTAATAATGAGCATAAAATTATTTTAAGGAAATGTTATAAATTTAAAGCATAACAGTTAAATTAAGACAAAATATATCAACAATGATATGAACAAAACTGTTAAGTAAAGATAAGCAGTAGAAAAAAAAATTACCTGCCACAGAAGAATATTTTGAATTCAACAAGTAATCATTTCCATGGGAAGTACACAAATAAATTAATACAATAAAAATTATAAATACCTAATACAATATGACGTAATTGAATACTCCTTTACCTACTTTCATTTCGCAAACACGACGTCAATTCATTAATCATTACTAAATAATCAAAGTTGTAGTTACGTTGAATAACTTTAACACTTGGAGAAATTATTGAGAAATTGTTTAGTTAATTTTGAAACAAAAATTTTAATGAATTTCATTCGATCACTTTTAAAAGTTTCCAGAAAAAATGTTATATTAATATATATTTAATTAGCTGCGAATATAATCTTTCTACTCTAATAAATATAGCTTTGAGCTTATAGTTTATAAAGATGTGAGGATAGCAATCATAGATTGCACTCTCTTGGTATGTATTCTTTACCATTACTTCTTAGAAATTTCATGGTTGAGAGAAGATACAAATGTATAAAATATTTATTTCTTGGAAAACATGAGAATATCAATTTGCAACTTCAGTAGAATTGACATTACTTGACAACAGATACTTATTGCATTTACTTATCATTCAATAATTAGTTTTCAGTTAAGTTTTCTAAGTTCATTGGGATTCTTTTTCACAAGACTCAAAGATGTTGCTTTTCTGGCTATCATTTATTGCATTTATAAAAAGAGCCTCAGAAATTTCATAATGTTGTTGTTTCTAATTTCAGATGGTGTTCCATCTCAACATTGTTGCATCAGCTAGATTAGATATAATCTCAGATGATGCAACAATCAGATGATGGATAAAAACTCTGAAAACAGATATGGATCCTTTAAATTCCCGGGAAACGTAAAACCATTTGTAAGGGATTTGATATGGTTACTCGAAAAGCGTGGCTTCTCCTCGAGATATTAGCTAATATCTCGAGGAGAAGCCAAGATCAAGTTGAAGTCTCCTACCTAGGTAGGAGACATCAACTTGATCTTTTCTTGAGTACCAAGTGTATTCAACAGGGAGATTTCGTAATAAATTATCATTCGAATTTCTTTGGTTGGAAGACAAATTTTATTTTATGAAAATTTATATTTCATATCAAGAAAAATCTTAAGAAATTAATTAATTTTTTGTTTAAGGACAATTTCGCTATTCTGGACTTTTTTTTTTAACCTATTTATATATACTTAAAATCGATTTAATACGTATGAAGAATTATAAAAATATAGTTCGAATCACTTAAAATTAAAGCAACAAAAAAATAATAATATAAAGGCGTTGATTTGAAAAAGTACATTCAAAACAACATTCTATAAAAATGAAAAAAAAGAAAAAAAATTGTATACATCATAATAAAAATACATTATAAAAGCAAATTAAATTTCTTTTGATCATGTTGCTGTAATCTTACTTTGAAAATCTGTTTTGTTGAAGGTTGTGATGTGGCATTCTAAAAATATTAATAATTTTCAGAAATTGTTCTCTTTAAAATTTCATTGCATAATATACCTTGCTAAAAGTGTCTGCATAGTTGTTATTTTTTAGTATTCAAAAAATATATTGGAAGAAAAAATACTGTCTAAAATATGACTAATTTTTAAACTTGTGAAACCATTCGTATTTAAGACAATACAAAACATTTCATACAAAAAATAATATTCGCTGGTCACTTAATGGCTTTTATTAATCAATATTTTAATATTAACATAAAATTTTAATATGCATCAAATCCCTTACGAAAGATTTTTATCTTGAAATTTAATGTAAGTTTTCATTTTTTAAATCAAATGTATTATTATGAATACGTATATGTTTTAACTATTAGAATTAAATTTATTCAGAGAAAACACAGAAAAAACAAAACTAAACAATTATTTTTATGTTTATTTTCAAGGCCTTCGGCCCGGAAACTTGGTGGCCACGAGTCCTAAAAGAGATCAACATCATTGCGTTCAGTATGGAATCGAAGAAATCACTAGCAAAATGTAATTTCAGAGGTGTGAAAAAAAGGGAGAAGTCCATGAGAGTGACGTCGGGGATATATGTTGAGTGTTGTAAAAGATCCCATCCGAGTTAAAAGACTTGCACTAAAACTCATTCTATGTTTGAATTTAATACCAAGGTCAACATAGACTAGAATCTCGGTTTACACCTAACAGTCTTTCCCTAAAACCTAACAGATTAACAGTCACAACAAAACTGGAAGTAAATGATAAATCTATGGTACAAAATGCAACAATGCAGAGGTGCCACATATTTGACAAGCTCAAGAAGAAATGATAAATCTAATCTGGTAACATAATAATTCCATTTTGGTCATCTTGTACTTAATAATAACGAAATGTTTTTCTAGATATCAAAACACAATGTGACTTATTAGTGATTTGCTGTTGTCTATATGTCGACTTAACTCAACAAAGAAATTCATGTTTGTAATACACTTTGAAGTATTTTATGAGTAAAAGGTCCTTGTATTTCTTCAAATTAAATTGCGAATTGCAATGACAGACAGCTTTATTTATTATTTCAATTAACTTTTAACTGATTTTCTGTTATAGACATGAGATTTTAATGTCAATTTCTGTCCATTTATAATGATAAATTGATTGAGTTATTAATTAACTTATTTTTCAAACTAGAATAAAATTAGATTTCAACTTTTAATGAATAAAAACAAAATTTATTTTTGAATTTAAAATTTCTGCATTTGTAAAAAATAAATAAATTACAGTGAAAGAACAAATAAAATGATACAAAATTATGTTTTTTACCTTTATAATAATTCACGACAAAGGAATATTTGTATCGTACATCTTTTTATTTAATTCTAAAATTAAGAATTTTTAGAAGAGAAAAAAGAAATATATATTTTAACATTAATTTGAAATAAAAAAAATATTCAGTTTTTATTTCAATAACGATTTTGTAAGGCTATTTATTTTGGGATGTAATCTATTCAATTTCTATCATTATATTAGTTAATTAATTCTGTTTGAATGTAAATATAACTAATAACACATGCGATGAATAATTTAATGTAAGTTGAATTAAATTTATAGATAAATATTTATAGTAGGATGTGTAAACTGTTAAATAATTACATTTAAAATGTGTTGATATTGTATACCTATATGTGATTAATAAGAACTTTCACCAAATTCATCATAATTTTATTAAATAGGATAAATATTTATCAAAGTTTTCTTCGCTATATTGAGTAGTAAAGCATTTATTGTCATTGTTGGGCAAATTTTAACAAAAATGAAAAAATCTATAAAGTTTAGAATCAAAAAAAAAAAAAAAAAAAAAAAAAACTTTGTTGAACCTTGTTGTTCAGGTAGATTGGTCTCTCTACGTCCCATCATTAATTTTCAGATTATTCTTCCACGTGTGAAGTATAGGTAATTTCTTCTAGTCATATTTCATTATTAAAGAGCTTACTTGTAATTGCAACTGATGTCTTTTTTCATGAAAATGGAAATTTCTACTTTAATTTCATGTGCTTAGTATGTAAGTAATATCAGAATATTTAAATTTATTTCTAACTAAATGATGATACGTTTGAATTAAGTAACACTATAATAACACTTTAATAAAATTAATTTTCGTTTGAAAAGTTATTTTTGTTTTATTGATCAGAGATGATATTAATGTAATTTTTATGTCGATTACTAATTTAAAGAAATAAAACGCAAATTATATCAAATTAAATATTCCCTTTTCCTCATATCTTTAATCAAACATTTTACCTTTAAGGAAATTATGTTTTCAAGAATCATTGTCATTGTATATTTCCAGCGTATGGTATACGTTTACTATTCAGCAGAAGCATATTTTAAATGTGTTATGATCCTATTTTTTAACTTTTAATAATTCATAGCAACCATATTGTAAATATTTATAATTTATACATACATATATATATATATATGTATGTATAAATTAT
>JAPDSC010079591.1:299692-313192 GCA_026290005.1 Latrodectus geometricus | reverse complement strand
AGGTGAGTATTATAAAATTTTACATCATATGACTATTTAGATTAGATCTGTAATATATTTTACATGCAATTTCAGAACTAAAATTATGCATTTTCAAATTACTGATTTATTGACATTGTTATTAATACATCATTGTACTTGCATGCTATGCATTATTATGATAAAATACTTAAATTAAAATATACCGTGCTTTTCATTGTAAATATTTGTGTCTAATTTTGGAAATTATATTTTATTACTTCTATGTTGTATAATTTTAAGTTACGAATTTTGTCATTAAATCAAAAATCGCTATTAATTTAATATTTTCTGTTACGAAGTTTTATTCTGGGGTGAAAATGCGCTTTAGGTCCCATACTCTGCCAACTTGGCTAAAGTGTGTTGTGGGTCCCTTACTTGGCAGGTTTTCAAAAGCACTGTTACCATGGCAATAATGAAATACGATTTTTAACGGCTTTAAACTAATTAACAACCAATGAAAATGATCAATTTTTCAAACTGAAACTAATTAACGACCAATGAAAATGCTAAAAGAAAAAGCCAATTAATGAGCATGTGCGAAAAAGCGCAAATTATTTCCTCCGGAGGTTGCCATAAAGAGTTCATTAGGTATAAAAACGTCTGGTTTACCTCGCTTGGTGCATTTATCGCCAAGTTGGCGAAGTAGGGGACCTAAAGCGCAGATTAACGGTTATTTTTGATTTTATGACAAAATTCGATTATGAAATGTAGTTGAATTTTTAGATTCATTTCATTTAAGTATGCCCTTATAATTTTTTCTTATTTTGTCATTTGATGTCCTGCAATTATGGAAGAATTTTTCTAAATTGTGATTACTTTGTTACAGTTGTAATACAATTCTTTTGCTGTGCTTTTGCATTTTTTGATTCAGAAATTTGCCAAGCTGAAATAATTAGTACATAATATCTTTTTAAATAAGTAAATTAAACTTAATTATTAAATAAAAGATTAAAAAATATAAGTTTTTTTAATTGTTTAAAGAATTCTCACAGGAATTCTAATGAAAATGGGAACAACTTTGATATACCCCCAAAAAATTACGCGCCAAATCTGGCACTCCCTACGGGCTTTTTAGGGTTGTTTCTTATTTTGGTGTTACCAATTTAGGTTTTTTCAGCTTTTAGGTATTTGCTGTTGCCTAATTTAGTATTGTCTTGTATTTTGTACCATTTTCTGAGTTTTTTTTAAAAAGTTTTTTATCTATTAATTATTTGTATTTAGCGAGAATCCCTTTTGGCAAGTGAAAAAAGGCGCCGATTACAGGTATTATGGTTAATGAGGGGGAAAAAAGTCACCAAATTTCCGATTTGGGAGGGTATATCAAAGTAGTTCCTGAAAATCCTTGTAAAATAAATTCTTATTTTTTCAGATGAGTAGCTTATTAAATCTTTGTTAAAAAATTTATCATTTCTGTAAAATTTGGTTGATATAAAATTTGCTAACCGGTGATAATTTATTTTTGTTTTAACTCATCTGACTTTCAAAATAGTTGACCTGATTGACATTTCACCTTGATTATCAAGTTTGTTAGATTTGGCATATTTATTGTTTCTTATAAAGAGTTAAAGTTATTTTCAAAGAAGTGGGGAAGAGCCCAGTTTTCCATGAAGAAATGCTAAATGTATGGATAAGTTTTAAAACAATTTGATATAAATAATGCTGAATATGTATATTTAAATAATAATTTCAGTTAAATATTTTATTTTTCAAATTAATGTATGTTAATTAAACATTATTGTTGTTAATTTATTTGAGTAAATACATAAAATTTATCAAATAACATGCAACTTTTCATTCTAATTACTAAAGTATAATTTATGTGAAGATGAAATATTAATTTTCTCAATGGAAAGATAAGAAAAAATACCCTTTCATAAGATTAAAATTAATTTTATTTGAAAAATTATTTAAATAAAGATATCATTACCTTAAACATAAACCTATTAATTTTTTTTAAAGTAATATGAAAGAGTATGCGGATTGGAGCTTTAAATACAAAAACTAAACTTTTGTCAATTAATATTGTTTAATATGAGGGCAGGCTACATTGCTATGTATAATTTAAGCAACAGGTTGCTATTATTCCACAATAATTATCTGAGAGACATGAAATTCAGAAATGAGAGACAGCATTTTGTACTTAAACTACAGTGAAAATATGAAAAATGAATACAATGTATACAGTAGGAAATCAAACAAAAAAGGCTTTATTGAATTTCATAATATGGTTAGACATAGCTGTCTGTCCAAGAGGAAGAACAACAAGCATATGTTCTTTAGTTTGGAATATGCCCATACTTTACTGTGATGTTTGCTTTGAACCATCTGTCCTTACTCATTATCAGATTGTTCAACAGTTATTGAGGTAAGAGTGTTCATTCCTCAATCAGCATTTATTTCAGTTATTAGGTGTTCCCTGGAGGATGTAATCATTCTGCACTTTCTATAATATTTAAATCAGAAGAGTAGGTTAGTCAATTCATGAGTGATATTTCCCCTTCCACCAGCTGTGGAACGTCAGGAGGCAATGTGGGCATTTATTGTCAATCATGAAAAGGTCTTATTCAATGGCACCTCGGAATATGATTCACATAGGGAAGGATAGCTTCATTACAATAATCTCTGGTTACAGAATCTCAGTCAAAAAATTACACTCAGTCAGCATAATGCTTTCCCAAACAACAACTCTAAGAACACAGTAACTGTGTCTTTCTGAGATGTTACTTTGATTAAACCTTATTCTGACTTCTTTCCAAATCAATTGATATTAAGAATTTCTTGTGCCACTAAAATGACTTTCATTCTTAAAAAGAACATAAATCCATTGGAAAGATGTCTGGTTTTTGGGCTTCTTGTACCACTTTAAGTGGTTTCATTGATGACCATCTTTTAAAAGGATGCAGCATTCAGGATAGTGAGTGAATAGGCCACTTTTGTGAAGGGTGTGGTTGAAGTAAACTGCAACACTTATCATCCCATTGCTGAGCAATAGTCCTTGATAACTGGTTTTGGGCTTTTTTACGTGCAAAATGATTACTCGGTCATCTGCTGCAGTTGTCTTCCTGGGCTTGCCTTCACCAGCATTTCTAACTGGTGTATCTATAGTTCGGAAAGGGTTTTCAATCATGCATAATAAATTTTTTGTTGATTCCAAACTCTTCAGTTATATTGGCCACACTATGCCCCTCTTCCACTTTACAATCATTCTTTCACACGTGAAGTCATAGAGATAATTTCTTCTTGCAGTGTTTCAAGAAAGGATTTACTTGTTTTTGCAGCAAATGTCTAATTATGTCTCTTCTCCCTTTTGTAGTATTGAAATGTACCAACTGCATGTATTTTGTATACATTTACATCATCTGATATTTTGTTCCTCTCATTTGTTTATGCATGCCCTTTCATTATACTAATCACAAGAATATCTTTTCTGTAATTTTATAGTCATCTACTTAAAATTTACATTGTTTGCTTAAATTTTGAACACCAATATGTGTATATATATTAATACAAAATAAAAGTTGCTTATCCCTGCACACCTATAAAGCCATTTTTTATTCTTTTAAATTTAATTAAAGAAACTCATTTTGCATTCTAGAACACTATTCAAAGCATTGGCAAGCTACTCAAATAAATAGTATATACATTGCTTTGTTTGTAACTAATTAACTCTGCATCTATCATTGAAAAATTTTGTTTTTACTGTATTATTAAAGCATGGTATACTTATATATTATCCCTTTGATTATTTCTGTAAAAACAAAAAAAATACATAATCAATTTTGCAATTTAGTGACTGCACCATCTGAAGTCTTTCATTAGTTCATGTTTTAGTGCATGCAAGTTTTAAATTTACAATTTCTGTGATTGTGATTTGAATCAAAACTTAAATGAAGATCAGTTGTTTTTTCTATAACAGTTAAAAAAATAACTAAAACTTGCAACATTTGTAAATGTTTTTTTCGAGTGAAAATTGTTGAATACCATTATCTCTTTTGTGTGAAACCAATAATTCTTTTTTAATTCTGTCTTTTATAATATACTTTTATTATTAATTTGTACATAGTCTTGATTTTATTTTTTAAATATCTATTTTTTTCAGAAATAAAAAAACTTTGCTTATGTATTTATTGTAGAAATATTAAATGAACCCAATTTTCCAAAAGAATTTTTTTTAAACTAAAAAGCTTCTCTTTCAGTTTAAAAAAAAAAAAAAAAAAAAAAATGAATCCATTTAAATAGGACAGTTTTTAGAAACAAGATATATAATTATATTGTGTATGATTAGAAATCGTATTAATTCTAATATTAATATTAGTAAATAATTCTATATATTTCTTTCACATAAAAAGTAAAATTTATTTCATTCAATTTGAATGAATTATACCAAAGAATCACAGGAACATGTTTTAATCATAAAAACAAGACAGGTTTTTAAAATAGGATGTATGCTTTACCCTATATATCACTAAATATACATCTGTATCAGTAGAAAAATTTACCTAGAAATGAAATTATATTTTGCAAGTTTAACCTTAAATACTTTGATTTATCTTTCAGATATATATTTTCATATTTATTTTTTTAAAAAATAATTACAGGTTTTTCACTCTCCTTGGATCTGTATTTGGTTTTGTTGCTTCAGACATCATTAGCAAAGTTGAAATTTTAGAGCAATATCGAAAATCAGGGGCTAGTGAGCAGTATGCAACTATACAATCTATGATTGAGCATGAAATTTCAGAAGCAATAGTTTCTGACCAAACCAAACCCTCTGGTGCAAGGACATTGCTTCGTCTTCACAGATCTCTTGAATTTATTATGGCTTTTATGCATGATTTTAGTGCTGCAAACAATGATGCTAAAACATCAACCATTGCTCAAAAATGTTATCAAGATACATTATCAAAGCATCATCCTTGGCTAATTCAGAAAGGTGCATGTTTGGCAATGTACACATTACCTGCAAGGCAACAATTTATTGAAAAGGTGTATGGTGGTCCATGTAGTGATGATACCATAAAATTTTATGAAAAATTAATGGGAGACATTGCTTTGATATCTAGAAAAGTGTATGACGAAACCCAAAAATTGTATGAAGCAAATGATTTGTTAAATTTACCATAAAATATACATTGTGTTATTATTTTTATATATTTCCATTCATCTTTTGTTATAAAAATTTTCATATATGCTAGTCTTATATTAGAAAAATGTTAATTTATAAAAGCAAACAACTTTAGAAAGTGCATTTAAGATATTTTTATTTGCTTACATTTTACTGTAATATGTAAAATATATATAGATACTATTGTTTTATAATATTCATAGTTATTTTAAAATTTTCATCTAATCATGTGTGCTTGTTGTTTTAGCAACTGTGTTGTTTAATAAAATAAATATACAATCTTTACAATTTAGATGGTGATTTGGACTGTGCATCTATTTATTATTAATTATTTTCAGATATTTAAAAGTATAGAGAAAAATTGGATGCCATATTTTGTTTTATTAACTTTCTAGAAAATAAATATAATTGAAATTTTTCTTTGCTCTAAATGCTTGCTTTAGGTAATGGCTCTACCCTTGAGAAAGATATAAATATTATATTTATAGATAGGATCAGCTACTGTAGGAAAAATAAATTAACAAAGTAAATAACATTTTTAATAAATATAAAATAAAAATTATAGTGCACACACAAAAAAATCTGTTCTACATTTACTAATATATATATATATATATATATATATATATATATAAAATATTAAAACATTTTATTATAAATGTTGAACAAAATATGTTTTATTGATGTAATCACCAGATAGCTTTTTTTAAATTTGTGACATTAAAAATTATCAATTAAAATTTCAAAATATATATTTTCAAAATGATTTGCACTGATATTTATTATTTTATTTATATTACATTCTACATATATACATTCTTTATTTGTTTTGGTATTATAAATTAATAAAATTTGTTTATAAAAATAAAGATTAGTAAATATGCAATTTCATCATTAAAGTGAAACTCATTCTGTTTTAATTTTTCCATGTGAGCTTAAATACATAAAGAAATTAAACATTTTACTTTTTAAAATATAAATATGTATTTTCTTCATTGTCTTTTTATATGTATATATAAAATTTATTGAAATAATTTTGTTCTTTGTTTCTTATAAATTTTAAACTGATCATGCTACTGTGCTGATTTTTTATAACTTTTAACTTACAAATTTCTTTTAAGAAAAGAAATTTGTATAGCACTCACAATAAAGAACTACTGTTACAAATTGGTTAATTTTAAGATTAGATTCCTAAGACTTTTATAATGTTTTTTTTTTAAATAAACAAAAAACAAGAATTAAAAATTAAAGAATATGATTAATTTTTCCGCTGTGGTAACATTTTGTTAACTAAAATAATTTCAAATTATTTTATTTCACTGTATAATTTTGTATTTATACATGTACAAATAGTTATATATTTAATTAACATATCATATTTAAAGACTTGTATGATCAATTATTTACTGGACCTATACAATTTTCCAATAAATAATTCATGTATTAATCTCGAACATTTTCAAGTTTTTTTTATTAGCAACATGGTTGAAAACTTATAAATTTCAGTAAACAGTTTTTAATTTTCCAAATATTTTTAAAAAATAATAGCCATTCAATGATGTAAAATATTTTCTTGTTGCAAATGGTTATAAATTGTGTTTCAGTTTTATTACTACAAAAGTAAATGCATGAGTTCAGAATATTGAAATCATTATTTTAAATTAATCCATATGAAGCAAATTGAAAATAATATAGCATTACCATTTGTATAGAATAGTTCCTTATATTGAAAATAGCATTTCGAGCATGCAAGTGAGGTCATAAAAATCAGTTTCTATAATAATTGATATCTTTTGGCTTTTCATACAACTATAATTAACTTAGTTATATGTTCTCTATTTTAACTATTTTTTATATTAATATTAAGATATATACCTGAGGAATATGAAAAAAAAAAGTAATTGCACAGTTTCAGTAATTTAGCACGCAAAAATTGATTCCAAATTTTATATTGAAATTAAATGTTTTAATTTATTATATTTGGTTGAATAAGATCTGCTATTGCAAACTTTTGTATGTATAGTAAATTAATGTTTTTATACATTTATTCTCTTTTTATGATTTCTTATTTATATAACAATAAGTTGTCACCCTCTCAACATATAATAATTGTGTGTAAGGGACCAATCACATTCTGATCTCCAAACAATTCCTTGTATTTTAGAATATTTGTTCAACAACATTGTGACATTCAACAAAGAATGTCACTAGAAATATGACAAGTTTCTAAATGAAATTGTTTAGAAAGATAAAAAATATGCTTTTTAAATTTTAATTGTATTGTGTGATGTATTTGCACGACTTTATGATAAATTGCTTTTTTGGTTAATTAATCTGTTTTTTAAATTCTTATTGTATATTATATGTGAAATGAATGAATCTCTATAATAATTTACATTCATCTCATATGAATTGATAGTTTCTTAATTTTTATTTTTGTAGAGTATTTTACTCTTAGCTATATTTTTGTTTGTGATAAGCTTTATATCTTTTGTGACTGTAAATGTTTAAAAACTAATGAAATTATTTTTTATAATAATAAATATACATAATTTGCCTCAATGATACAATTATATTTTTTATAATTGAAAATGTTCATTTATTAAAATGAAAATATTATTTCTATAAAAACTTATAACAGTTACTGCATACTTCAATATTTGTAGAACTCTGATAAATACATTTAAAGTGCTTTATTGTAAATAATTTTCAATAGATAGTTAAAAGTTAATAACAAAAAAGATTTGAAAGTGATTATATATATCAATTGTATTTTTCATTTATATATATATATATATCTTTACCAATAAAAACTGTTTAATAGATATTTAAGTCTCTTTCATTAAAAACAACATTTCTGTATTATAGAAATGTTCTCTTTGATTTCATAAGGAAATACAAAGTTGTACAAAAAAATTTTGTCTCTCTGTATCTCCCTTCTTAATTAAGGGTGATAATATTTAAAAAATGATGAACTTGAAGTAATCAATGCCAACTATAATACATTAGATTATTAATATCAAAAGAAAAGTCTTACAGATAAAAAAATAATTCTCAAATTTTGTTTACATTTATCATTTTATAACTGACATATTGCTTTATTTTTGAGGTTTCAATTATTGAATGTATGCTTTTAAAAATATTTTTTTATATTTAGTTTCTAAATTAAATCCAAAAATTATTTCAATCAGTTTATTAGAAATGTACAGACCAAAATAATTAACAGATTATTATTTAATTACAATTGGTTTATATTTTACAAGCATTCTTAAATTCTTAGGTGTATCAACAATTATGTTACACCAAACTATCAAAAACTGAATTATTTTAATAAAAATAAAATAAAAAAACTGGTCGTATAGCATACTTATATCAATGGAGAAGATATTAAATTGTATTACAAGTAATTTTTATTTAAATAAATTTAACAATTAAGAGTATATAAAAATCATAAATAATATTTTAAGTCAAGAAAAAAATAATTTGGAAAATAATGTGTCATGAGAGTTCTGCAATACTTCAATCATTGGAAAAGTTATACAAGCTTCTTCAGGTAATAACTGCCAATTTCTAAAGATCAAAAACATAATTTCAGTGTAAAATAATAGTGTAAAAATTTTTTTTTGTTTGTATACATATATATGTATATTAGATCAATGCTTATTCTCACATCTAATAATATTTTTGATTTTATGAAAAAAATTGAGAATTATCTTATTGGTTTAATAGTAAATTGTGAATAACTCTTGTAAAAAGCTGAATTAGGTTGGAAAAAGTATAATTTGAAGATGCAAAATTTAAGGTCAGGATCAATGTTTATTTAATGTGTTGGTTTCTTATGCAGTTCTTTTTTACTGTTTATGAAAAGACAATCATTATGTGACTTTTAAGTTGGTTTTGTTTGTTGCTAATGTTTCTTCTTATTTAATTACATTAAAATTTATAGAAATTCAATAATTTTAATGTTACTTCTTATTTATAAAGATTAACTAATGATAGTGAGTGGAATTGCAGCTTATTTTATTTTAAACTTTTCTTTTTATTTCAGTGTTAATACTAGAATAACTACTGAAAAAATTATAATTTATATTATAATTAAAAGTTTGTGGAAAGATGAGGTAGATGATAAAAAATAATAAGCTAGTAATTTGTGGAAAGGGAAAATAAATAAGGACATAAAATTCCAAGCATTAATTATATACTTTTTAAAGAAAATGTTAGATCAATATTTTAAAACTTGATAAGGCATGTTCCATTAACTTTATAGCTTTTGTCTATTTTTTGTTGTTTCATTTTCTTTTCATGTTCCATATTTAATGCTCTCAAAAATTATTATATAAAAAAGTAAGAGTGGATTCTTATTATTACCAACTATAGATGAATATAATTTAGTTTTGAAATCAGATAATTTTAAGATTAATGAGCTTCAAGAAAAATAAAAAATATATTTGATAAAAAAAAAAAATTGTAACTGAAATGAATGATACTTTTCCCAATTTATTTCTGGTCAATCGCAAAAGTGGTAATGTTTATAACTGTTACATAAAAATTATAATCCTCATGATTTTTATATTAAAAAATTAAACTGTTTGTGATATTTTTTAATAGTATTAGGAATAATACTACCATTTAAAGTTGGTAAAAATGCATTAGATAAAAAATCAATAATTTTATAATATTGCAGAATTTTAGAACTTCAAAAAAATGAGTACTTTTGTTAAATAAGCACTGTTTAAACAAATGCACTTTTTCAATGTTCATCAATTTGAGAAAATTTAAAATTCTTATTATTCATATGGTTATTTTAAAGAAAATATGACAATATTTTTCTATAAAATAACTCTATAATATAGAATATATTAAATTAAAAATTTTTTTGTATACTGTATATTTTTATCTAGGTACTTATGATATTATACCAAACCTTGTTACCCATTATAGCCAAAAATACTTATAGCTAGAATTAGTTATATCACAATTGAGCAAAATAATTTCACAGAATGTCTAAATCCACATATTTATAAAAGTGATTATTCTTATTTATAATGTGGTCAAATAAGTAATTCAGCTTATATTAATTAAAAAAAAATAAAAAATAAGATAAAAGCTTTAATATAAAAAAAGATAATGATTTTATAAATTATACATTAATTTAATGTTTATAATTTCTAACTTTTAAGACAAATTACATTTTATAATCTATTTTAAATAATATTTTCATCTATGAAAAATTCGCAATTAACATCAGAAACTTAAATGTTTTACATGGAAAATTATTTAAAATTATTACTTTAAAAATATGTTCTCCAAGCAACTCATTATTTCAAACTGCCAGTGTTGAGCCTATGCATATAAAAGGTTAAGAAATTGATTTACATAATAAAAATGTAATTTTTTTAATACAACAATTATATCCACTATAACTAATTTATCCTACAATTGCATTAAATGTGTTTTAATATAATCAAAAACAATACATTAATTTATATTCAAATTTTATATTAGCTTAAATGAAGCAAATTAGACATACCATTATAGTACCTATTTTCCCAAGTCTTACAATGCTTGCAATTAATGTTCTCAGAGAATTGAACAAAAATATTTTCCCAACTTCTAATGCTGGTATATTAAGTGCAGCACATACAACAGCAAATATAATCGGCTAAAATAAGATAATATTATTCATTAATGCATAGTTCATAATGAACAGTTTTCAAACACTTTAAATTACATTTTTTTTTTTTTTTTTGCATGTGCATTATACAGGAATAGAATGATTTTTTAAAAACGTATTTCAGTATAATGTACAGAAATATATTAAAAATGATTGTATTCCTATACAATAAAGTAAAATATAAATTGCATATCTAAAGTAACATAGTTAAATATTATTTATAGGAATTTAACTCCAAACAAAAATTTTTTTACATAATCCATGAACATCCACTATTAGAATAGTGCATTCATTTCATAAGATGGCTCTGAGCTGGAAAGAGATGTGTTTAATTATACATTATTATGATAATACTGTTTTTATAATTTAATGTTTCATTTGTTTTTTAAATCAAAGCTGTTGGTTATTTGAAGTTTAATTGAATCGCAAGTTGTCGAGAGAAATTTCCAATATATATTCAAAATTAATTTAGGATTTCACAAAATTATCAAGAGAAGTAGTACATCGAGAAAAATTAATTTGAACTATTAAAAGTATATCATAAATTTCTTAATAATGATATGCAAATTTGAAAAATAGGTTACTGATATAACTGGTTGTAATTCTAAAGAAGATTGACATTCCTCAAACATTTAAAGAAAATTTATAAAGAGAAAAATTTCAAATAGGTCAACTGGTATAAAAGAAGCAGCCCCTTTGATAAATCATCGACAGTGATTATAATATAAAGTAGTTTTTCAAATCGTGACAAACAAAACCACTGAATATATAGAATTACAATTTAAATTTACAAATTTTTATCTAGACTTGGCTGAAGATAATACAGATGTCAGATATGAGGTTTTAAAAGCATTTGTAAATAATGAAAGTATATTTCTTAACTTTACATTTAATAAAAGTTATTTCTATGTGACATGTCAACATTTTGAGAGGGATGGTAATTAATTTTTATTTTCTTATAATTCTTCTACAAATTCATCAGCAGAGGATCTCTTCATATAATATGTAAATTTATTCAAAGAATCTCTCAATTTACTTTTTTATAAAAACTAAAATTTATTTTTGATTCATCAACATTCACATTTATAATCAAAAGTCATATACATAATATAGCTGTCACATTACAATTTCTTCAATTTCAAATCAACAAATTTCTATTTTATTACAGATTTCTATATTATAACAATTTCTATTTTCTTGAAGTTAATTTGAAAATTAACTTCAAGAAAATAGAATACCATCATTTTATCTTTTATGACTATTACATTTGATGTATAATAATTCATTATTTAGAAAATGTAAATAAAATTGGACCTTAGTGAGTAATTATAGTTTTCAGCAAAATAGCTATTTTCCTTCTGTATTAATGCCTTTAATTTGAAATTCAATGTCAGCAAAATCTATTAATTAATGATCAGTTTCAAAAAGGAAAAATAAAAATTTACTTTTATTTTTACATGAAACAATAAAACTATAGTAAAAGAATAAAATCATTCGATATATATGAAATTATAAAAATATAAAATGTATTATGAATTATAAATAAATAATTCCTGTTAAATTATTAGTTCAAACTTTTTCCTATTATTTCCAAAACACTATAGGGCTATAGATCTCAGCATCACATTCTGGGATACAAGAAAGGGATGATGGAAGAAAAAACTACGCATGGAAATGGAGAATTTAGGCAATTGTTAATGCTATTCATTTTTAATATAAAAGGGAGAGAATGAAACTTCAATTACCAAATGAAAAAATAAAGTGTTCAAATGAAACTGGAATATATATCGTAAAAAAATTGTAAAACAAAATTTCAAACTTTTTTTTGTTTAAAAAAAAAAAAAAATTATAATTTGAGAACAATAATGCACCTATCTTTTTCAGATTAATATTTAATTATATTATAATGAAATGTTTTTCAAGGTCACAAAAGATGAGGTGTTGCTGTATTTGAAATGAGAAAAATTAAAAGGATGTAATCAAAAAAGAATTTTCTACAGTATTACTGATTAAAATGTTAATTTGTAATACATTTTGAAACAGATTGTTCTTTGTGTCCATTATCAAAGTTTTTTAATACTATGGCTAGTTTTATTTTTTATATACCAAGGTTTAAGATTTAGGGGATTTTAAATCACTAAACTCTTTCATTACTATGATGAGAGAACTAACAAATTGTTGAACTAAAAGTGATAATGAGAGACTCTTCTGCTGACAGCTTGGCTCCATTATTAAAGGTAATCAATAAAGAAATATAATTATTAACTGATTATAGATGTTTGCTTATCATTTAAATTTTGTCTAACAAGAATGTACATTAAGATAAATTTTATGTTTAGAAAATATAGTAAAAAATATGGCCTTTTAAGGAAAATTGATAACTTGATTGTCATTTTGTGAGATACGAAATTTTTTATTACTTACTAAATGGCAATTCAGTTTCTGTTCATAAACAAGAGTATTCAAAATTTCTAATTCAGGTAATTGATAGACTTCACATGATGTAGTTAAGAAAGATTTCCCCTATACATTAAATCAAATATTATAATAACAGAAAAAGACATTGAAATATAAAACACAGTTTATCTATAATAAACAATTTTAATTTTCTTTTAATACTGCTCAACAATCTCCTGGATCAATTTGATCATATTATGAAAATTTAAACAGGAAACACTCA
>JAPDSC010079591.1:249849-299592 GCA_026290005.1 Latrodectus geometricus | reverse complement strand
ATATATAATTAAAATATCAGATGATAAGAATAATTTATAGCCAAAAAATTCATAAAATAATAGTTCTGAAATATTTTTGCACATCCTCTAACATATATATTACATGATATATGTAGTAAAAATGACATACAGAATCACTGATGTTTAGCAATATTTTAGACTAAAAAAGTTCAAATTTAGATATTTAAACTGATGAAACATATCAGGCTTAGTATCATTATTTTTTTTTTTTAATCTTGCTCAATAATCTCATTTTAAATTAAATTCATCACTATAAATAAAACCTTTGTTTAGCAATAAAAAAAAATCTGTTGTATTTTAATACTAAGCTGAAAGACAGTGGGAGAAAAAAAAAACTTCTAAACTATTTTTTTTCATGGGGTAAAAACATATTTGCATTTATCTATATTAATAAATTTATGCAAAAACAATTAGAAAATATCAAAAGAAATAAGATTGTTTCATTCCTGAAGTTATCATATATATGATAAGATTATATAACATTTTGAAATGACAAGTACTTGCTTTGCACGTGAAAGTGTACTTATGGCTTAAATAGAATATTATCCGATATAAAATTACATAATGTGAATTACTTTGCTGTTCTAGAGAATTAAACTACAGTAAAATCTTCCATCAGAAAAATTTCAACTACTAATAAAGATTCAAAAGTAGGTAATAGGTATAGAAATGTTTACTACTCAGTCATACAATGATTAGCAGCTAATTCAACTATTAAGGGCCCTACAACAATATACTTAAGAAAATATTTTTTGACAAAGAAATTTATCTTTATGTTTTGGTGCTAGGTAAAGGATATGCAAAAGAAGTAAAAATCTTGATGCAAATATTTTTCTTATCACTCTTTTGTTTTCAAAAGTAGATTTGTTATCTTTAACAAAAGTAAAATTCAATAATTTTGTTAAATTACTAAGAAAATTTAAATTTTTTAATACAAAACATCTTTGCTACTGAAGAAAACTTTAAAACTGAATACTCTTTCAGCATTACTAAAAACATGAAGAAATATCAAATTATTACATTATATAATAATTCAAATATGAAAGCTTAAGATATACAATCGTCACAAGCAGTGGTGTTGTCGAGCCGGAACAACCCAATTACTGACCTTTTACCCAATTTTTCATTACTTGGCCAATTAAACTCTTGTAATTATTATTTACACCAAAGAAAACTATAATTTATGCATTACATAAGTGTACACTAAAATTATGGATATTATTATAATTTCTAAAAATTCTTATAACCTGCAAAGAATTAAGCATAGGGAATAATGAGAAGCCTTTATATTTTAAACTGTCCCATCTTCTTCAATAAAGAAAACATTCTTATGAAATTATTTTGAAGTCAAAAATTGGAATATATTATTCTCAAGAATTAAAAGTAATGAAGAATTAAATATTTACCTGTTGTTTACTGGCTTTATGTGCTACATGATTTAAAAGAGATGCATTATGAAGTGAATCTAATAAAATTATTTGCTTCACATCCTTAGATGCTTCATAAGCTGCTTTTACATAAGGAAGGCAAAATGAACCTAAACGTATTTAAATAAAATTGGATTTAAAATAAAGACTTAAATTTAAAGTAAAAACTGCATTAATATCAATTTCCTAAAATAGATTTTGGATAATAAATGGAAACTGATGTGAAAATTTCATAAAACATGTTGGAATGCTATTTTAGAAAAAATATACATTTATTTAAATTTAAAATGTATTTTATATTTTGTTTCTTAATATATAGGTATAGGACAAAATAATAGAAACACCGGAGATAAAAGAAAATTTTTAATTAGCAAGGGATCGGGCCACATTTGTCTTGAACGACAGCTTGCATTTGATGTGAGATTGGCAAATAAAGATCTTGAACAAAGTTCATCAGAATTTACATTCATTTCTCATGTAGGGCCGTCTCTAATCTAGACAATGTGCATGGAAGAGGAAACCGAGCACAAACTTTGTTCTCTAAGAAATCCCAAATGCTCAATGGTATTGAGATCAGGGATATGAGGACACAAGGTTAGATTTCCACATCATCATCATGCCCATTGAAATCATGCATGAGCACAGTGAGACCTGTGAACAAGGGCATTGTCATCTTGGAACATAGGATACTCTTGTCTGGAGCATAGGGTGAAGACAATCTGCGAGGATGGTTTGATAATGATTCCCTCAAGAAATTGAGAGGTACCAATCCATGGGAAGATATCACGTTCCACACTACCACAAATACCCCTTCATGTTTTACAGTTGAAACCAGGCATCGAACATCAAATGCTCCTATCAATGTTCCCCATTCGCCAGATGAACACAAGCCCAGTAGTCTGGAATAATGTAAATAAAGATTCATCAGACCAGATAATTTGTTCCCATTACAGTTGTGTCGAGTTTAGATAATCTTGGTATCGCTGTAGTAATTACATAGCATTTTGAGTTGAATCAAATGGTTTTGGAATAGTTATTTAATTATGAATATTCAGAGCATGCGATTCTCATTGAAAAGTTTTCCTGGATATAGGATTTTGAAGGTATCTACTTTCATCTCAGATCCATCTTCACATTATCTTTAGCAGTGTAGCCTTGGAATTTCAAGCAATTATCCTTTTCAACATCCATCAATCATGGTTCAACTTTGACTTGACAAAACACAAATCAGTAATAAAAAAATCATTAAAGGCAAAATCATTTGATTCAGAGATTAACTATTTAAATTTACATCTTCAACAGAAATAGATGAAATAAATTTTAATATACTGCACAATGCATGCAAATTGTATCATAACCGAATTTACATTTACATAACAGTAACAGATAATATAAAGGATATATTTATAATATTGTACAAAATATAAATTAAATGAAAGATTAGAAATATATTATGGATAAAAAAATCTCATAACAAAAAAAAAAAGAGTTAATAAAATAAAATAAAAAAAACAATTTACAATAATAAATTTTTTAGAAAAATATCTTTTCTAAAAATACCAAAATATTCCTTATATATTGTACAATATATTAAGAATATTTTGGAATTTAATTAGTAATTGAATAAATGGATTTTATTTAATAACAGAAAAGATTAGTTATTATAACTGTATAGATAAAAAGTTTTAATATACTTAAGTATTAACTTTATAAATAAATACAAAAAGATTAATAATTTAAAAACAATGCAAGTATTTTTTTTAAAAAAAAATTTAAGAAAGAATTTATATTGTGCCAAAGTTACATTTTTTTTTTCTGTTAAAAAGATTGGAAAAGTTGTAACTAAATTATATTGTTTTTTGAAGAGTTAGAATAATTATCAAGTATCTATACAAAATATGAAACAATAAAAATATTCAAGATATAATCTTCTTGAATATATTCATTACCAGTTGTTACATCTTAAAAAATGAGATATTACTGATGTGATTCTTACCTGTATTTTCAAGGCTACAAAGTATAAAGTTCTTCAAAGTTTCTATAGTTAATAAAATTTTAAAGTATTAGTTTTTATTTCAGACATTTATTTTAACAAAATTAATAATGAAAAGCAATTATTAATTTTACAAATTGTATATTAACACAATATTTATAATATTTCACTATAACAGAAAGAAATAATTCTCAAATTTGCATTGAAAAATATGAATATGCATAATTATTATTCAATCATTCACTTATTGTATTTTTTTATTGATCAATTTCCTGGTTTAAAACATTTTGTTAAACCTAAGCAAAACTTCAAGGCAACCGAAAAATTTAAAATCACTAATACAAATTCATGAAGTAAAAAACATAATGCATAAGCAAGAATGGAACAACAAGGCACCATAAAGGTATGTAGGTATTTATAATACAATGTTAGATAAAAATTAATGTTACATCTTAAAAAATATTGTGAAAAATATATTTTTAATGTAGCTGAAAATGGATGAAAAAGATTTTTATGAAGACAAAATTTCTTTATTTAAGAACATTTAATAATTTTTATAAGCAATTTGCTAAAATGAAAAGTTCTTTTGGAAAAATTTGTTTCACATTACTAAAAAGATACTGCATTCCCAAATTTAAGTATATAAATCATTAAAAAAAAAAAAAAAAAAAAAAAAAAAACCCAAATAGAGTGACAGCAAACTATTAACATCAATGGCATTTTTTGTTTTTTATTCCATAATAAATTTTGCACATGAATTCTTAATTACTCTGAATAACAATATTTTGCATCGGCTATTTAAAATATTTTATATTTAATAATCAAAGTATCTATTTTTAATATAAATTATGTTGTTTTTAACACCAGTTAAGTGATTCAAATAAAAAAATGACACATAAAAATATAAAAATGCCAAATCTGCATTTTTTTTGGTAAGATTAACACTTATTCACCAATAAAAAGTATAAAATTTCTATAATATAATAATGTACACAATATTTTAAACCGAGAGTCTTAGCTTATATATATATAATGAAATAATTTTTTAGTTTAGATATTCAAGGTTTTAATATTTAAAAATAAAACTAGTCGACATGTCTTCCTTATGAAGATAAAAGCGCTGAGAGAATTCTTGACTTACTTGATCATTACAAATTGAATAAAAATGAATTAATTCGCATGACTACTTTACAGACAAGATAAATGTTTGTTTCTGATTTAAATAATATGATGTAAATGGTTATCACATTATTTTAGATAGTAGCAATTGCAAAAAGCTAGATTAAAATCCTTTATATTTTTATGTTTTAACTAGTTTATTCTTAAAAGTATTGAATCAACACTCATATCTGCTTACAGAAAAGATATCATTAATTTTACCATATGCAATAAATATATGTAATTATAATGAATTTACTCGACTACCAGCAAAAAAAGTTTAGTTGAAGGATTAAACAAATAAGATCTACATCTAAATAAAGAAAAAAAATTAAATTTTGAAATTTTTCATACCAAAAATATTAATAACTTAATATATTTTAAAATAATTAAATGTTTAATAAAGGGTACAACTAATGGCTTGCAAGAGATTAGCTTGTGGTCAACTGAGTCATCATGAAATTTCAGTGTCCCATAAAGTGTTAATCAAAGCTTATTTCCGCAAGTTACAATACTGCTACTACAACATCAATACTTCTAATTAGTAGCTGATGAATCAACAGACATTACATCAATACTTATTTGCTTTTGTTTGTTCAAGGAATTAATTCACATTACTATTTCATCCCTATAATGCATCACACTATCACCCCTATAATATATCACATCACATTATACTTCAATAACTTCACATTTTGAGGACAATAAGAAAAATAATTACTTTATAGAAAAAGTTTCTGATAATGGACTTTAATTAATGCATTAAAAATTCTAAAGGTTATTTGTATTTATTGCAAAAAAAGTATTACTTATCAGATATCATATTAGTATCAGATATTTAGTAATTATATCTTTAAAGATATTATTGTTAAATGAAATTGAATGAATTACATAACTTATACAAGAGAATTTTAAGTGGTTATTCTCGTATAATTCATTCTATTATTGTCTATAGTTATAACATAAGATTTTCAAAAATGTTTATAAAAAATAGAAGTAAATCAATGGAATGGAATAAGGATTAAGCTTTCACTTATGGTCATAAGTTAAGTTTTAAAGTAACTATATATTTTTAAAGGAAGAATAGTGCCTAGTGGAAAGCAAAGCTAAATCACATGTAGTCTAGTAAGAAAACAATGTATCATACTTTTTTTTATTAAGATTTTTTTTTTAACAATTCATGCTTATTTTTTTTAAATATTTTTAAATCACATTAAGAATTTAACCATTCATAATACAAAACTTATTTTTTTTGGGGCCATAAACAATATTTACAAATTATTAATGATCTGGACAAACACCTAAAAAATTGTATTCATTTAGATTTAAAGCAGACAATTTACATTAATTTTATTTGCAATTTCACTGCAGATATTTTACTTTTATTACTTCAAATAAGACAAACAAGAAAAAGTATAAAACCTTAATTTATGCAGTTTATTTTTTGTGTAATAATTAAAAAGTAGCTAAAAAGTAAAAATATAAATTTGGAAAGTAAAATACAGTAATTTAAAAATATTAGTTTTAAAATTGTAAAAAAACATTTAAAAATTATTAACAACTATTTAGAAAAAAACTACTAAAGAATTAAAATCAATCAAATAAGTAACTTGGTTTTAAAATTTTGATAGAATATAATTTTCTGATAGTTTTATTGATAGCTTGTCTGTTGCTTAGTAGTAATTTTTTGCACAAGACAAATAACTAGGCTGAGACTTAAATTTAAAATGGATTCCAAATCACTACAAACATTCATGAGCAAAGTAGAAATTGAACCCACAAATATTAAACTGAAGGATAAAGTGTTTACCATTCAATTGCTAACTCAAGAATATTTAACATTTGCATAAAAACAATTATACAAAGATCTTATATTAATTAAGTTTAAGAGCATAATTATAGGCTAAAATACTTAATTTATTACTTACATGATAATAAATGTGTTTAAAATTTAAAAAAACTAAATAATATTAAAAATTAAAACTCCTTTTACTACCATAACATTAAGTTACACAATTTTACTATGTATCAACATATATATGTAACGCAGTAAATTAAAAAAATGTCAAATAAAGGAAAATGTCAATTCAAAATTGAAATATAATTTTAACAGTTACTTCAAAAGCTTTTTTTTTTTTTTTTTTTTTTTTTTTCGTTTAATGACACAACTGTGATTTTTGAAACTTTTTACTGCAGTGAAAAAATGTCGATGACTTTTTGTAAACTGTTATTAAATATGATAACATTAAACTAATTTTTTTTTCTTATTTCAAAGCCAAATTTTTTTTAATGGTCAATCTAAATACCTTTTATATATACCTGGTTTAATCAAACAAAGCTATAACTAATGTTCAGAAACTTCGATAAAAAAAAGTTACATTAAATATTTGATAAATGAATATTTTGTTACATGTATTAGCTTCTATTTTGATGAATTTATTATGAAAAAAAGTATACATATAATTTTTTATTGGAATAAATTAATCAGCTTTTAATTCTAATACTTAAAAATATACATAACATATTACCTTGATTTTCAATATACATATTTTGAATAGCAGCTTCTGTACCCATACTGTGGGAAAATCCTCCAGTTGGAAAAGCTTGAAAATAAATAAAATGAAAAAAATAAAAGATATTTTACAATTGTTATTATTAATTCAGAGAAAAAATGAATTAAAAAATTTAGACAGCATTGAAACTCAGACTAACTACTGGGTCACATTTAATTTGGAAAATAAAACATTACCTCACATTCAGTTATCTGTAATTTGGTTGATGCATTTACAAAATTTGAATACATGTAACAGACATAATCAACATATCATATAAATTCTTTATAAAAGGTTTACATTTAAGAAAGGTATTTTTCTTAATACATGTGATAACATAGTTTTAGAGGGTCATTATGTAAAAATAAATAATAGTTAGACAATATTTATATTATAATGTGGTTTAATCTATTGAATAATTCACATGAGCATTTTTTCTAGTTAAATTATAATGCATAGCTTTTGCAATTAATTTTCCATCACAAAAATTTAATTCAAACATTAACTTTGTTTCATGCCTGTATGTCAGATAAATCAATTATTCTGAAAAATAAACTAACATCCAATACCTATCATATTTAATTTGATAAAGTAACTGTGAAAATTCAAATACTTAGTAATACTTTTTACTAGGATAATGATGTGGGGGGGAAAAAAAAACTTTTTTAGCTTTTATTTTTAAGTACATTTAAAAAGTATTTTTTCAATCAGAAAGAATTTTGAATTAAGAAAATACCCCCTGTAAAAATTCACCATCAAACCTTTTCAGGGAAGTCTTTCTTTTCAAACAATTACAATATGTTTAAAATAAATTTATTTACTCAATTATATAATTATAAAAAGCTGTAATATATATATATATATATATATATATATATGAAGGGCAAAAACTGAAAGATCTGGACTTATTAAATGACTTTAACTTACAAAAAGATAAGAACAGTTAGATTAATAAAGAAATTTAATAAAAAATACTCCTAATATTTTATCGAAAAAATGGCTGTAAATTTTCTTAAATTCAGTTAATACAAGTTACTATTTATTAGTTACGATTAGTAACTATTTCTCATGCAGTTTTATATTTTTTAAGCCCTTATCATTTTATAGTATAAGGAATTTTAGTAAAAAATAATTATTCAAAGTAGAAATTTTTGAAAGAAAAAAAAATGCATTTCAGTCATTAGAGCATTTTGGCGATGGATTTGACCGTATACCTCAATCGAAATATCCCTCATTTTGGGAAAAGAAAATATCAAAACTTGGCTTACTCTATGAATTTTATGAAATGGCCGAGATTTCGATAGTACAATCTGTTTGCATTGATATGTCAAAATGATTTCACTTGCTTTGATTATCTTTCAAATTTTACACTGATCATTAACATTAAAAGATCATTTAATGCAAATTTTTATCTATTTGCAAATGATACAAAAATTGTGATTACCACTATCGCAAATTTGTAGTATAACATAGAGTTTGTTTTCCTCCATCATTCCTCTATTATTTCAACATTGACAGAAACTTATTCTTACTTAGGTATTTTTCAATACGATTCTGAGGCCTTGATTCATTGAAGTTTTCTTTCCTCACACATAAATATTAGATATCTGTGCGAAGATAAATAGTTGTAACGATGAATGATGATATGATAAACGTGCCGACAGACATCTGAACATTTTCACTTTTTTTAAGTTTTTGAAATGAGCTTTTGGACCGGTCCCAAATAAGAAATACATATTTGTCATATAAAAAGGAGAAAACCATTGTTTAAAACATCCCCTTAGACTTCTTCTCGAGTGGACGGCATCTTCGGTGGATAGTGGTTACTTTTGATTGTTTGTCCTTATGCTATTAAAGAGTTATATATTTTCCTCTTCCTTTTATAGTTATTCTCATTTTAAAAAAAACAATTAATACTTTACGCATAATGTTACATCAAAATGATGCAATATTTAACACAAAAATTATCACGCAAAGCAGACTAATGGCCTTTGCGCTTAAGCTCTGATTCTACTTAAATCATATTTCATTAATTTTCTACATCAAGGATATAATATTTAACGAATACTGATTTAATTTATATATAAGCGCTTGATATTAAATGTTAAAATCAAATACACACGAATTTGTAAAATAATTGAGGAAGACTTGTTTTTATAAATAATACACGTCTTGTGTATGCATGGAAAAACTTTTCTATGCGCTATTCAATGAAGCCCTATTCAATTCTAACATCTCTGATTTTATGTAATAAATAGGATATTGAGAATCAAAGAATCTAGCAACCAAAGGCTTTTTTAATGTATTGAACATTTGTTGAGTATTACTTTCCGAGAGGAATTCTCGTTGATAGTATGTCGCATTCATGCATCCCAAGGGAGAAAACTCGGAAAACTCCCAAATACTTAATTAGAAAAAGAGTATATACCGAAAACAGAAGTGCAAAATCCATCTTCTGTTTTTTAACTGTGGCTGAAATCAAACTCGAAACTTTCCATTCGGAAAAGTGCGGACTATTACGAGGTGATACTGAACATCCTTAATAAATTCCAGAAAATTTCTAAAATTAATAGAAAATACTAAATTGTGTAAATTTACAGGTAATTATTTGTGTAAATTTATTGTAATTAAATCAATTGGATTCACAGTGAGCTAGTGGTAGATCACGGCTCTTCGCTGCATATGATCCCGGGTTCGATTACAGCAATTGTTAAGCAACGGGAGTTGGATTTTGCGCTTCTGCAGAACTTCTAGCGAGATAAATGCTCTGAAGCTTTCTTGGTTTTCTCCCTTGTGACACGTGAATACGGCTCATTATCTATGAAATGTTGGGAAAGCAATTTACGCGTAGTACCTTACAATGGCCTTCACCGTTCACGACGCGTTGTCAAATTAAAACAGTTACTGGGTCTTATGGCAGGATAACATCCTCTGATCGGTTCGATGTTGAAAAACGATTGTCGGATGTTGCACTTTTGTCTGCTGCACGTACGCCTATAAGGGATGAGTGCTTGAAAGTTTTCAGGGTTTCTTTCTTGCGACGTGTGGATACGAACTCATTATCCATGAAAAAACAACGCAATGGATATTAAAATGCTTTTTAACAGTTGTTAGCTGTTAAGCTGCTTGTACTTAGCATCATAATGAAATCAATAAATGATAGGAAAATATTTTGTTCCAAAAGATTGGATTTAAAAAAGGGTGAAAATAATATAATTTAAAATAAGTGTGTAGTACATTTCTCAAAATTTTCAATTATTGTTTTAAAATATTTATTTTTTAAGGATTAATCTCTCATATTATTTTGATAATTTGGAAAAAAAAGGTGTGTAATAAATTTCACAAATTTTTCATTCATTTAAAATATTCCCTTTTTTGGTTTAATATATTAGAAGCTTTCTCAACATTTTATAAATGCTAATCTTCTTAAAAAGAAATTTTTCTTTTCATATTCATTGATTAATTTATAGCAGGGATGGCCAAGACGTCGACCGCGGAGACATTCTAGGTAGACTGCGCGACCATCCCGATAGTGATCTCGGATATTAACGATTTAATTTATGACTTATGTCACAGAATTAATGAATTATTTAAACCAAAATTTACTACAGTTTTTGCTATAAAACCTAAAACAAACTGTGCAAAGTAAGGCACTGAATTTTTCGTTTTACAGTGGAATTAAATTGAAACAATTTGACAAAGTAGGATGCTTAGATTATATCCAGTAGCTGGCGCATGATAGCGACGTGCCGAGTCGTCTAGTCTACCCGTCTCTTCTGGCCGTATAGTTTCACTTCTAAGTTAATCGTCTTACGTGGCAGGTCGCTCGCTTCCTACCGCACTGATACGAATTTGTTTCAAAACTGTTGAATGTTAGAACTGTTGAATTTGTTTTTCGACAATCCGTCCAAAATGACTCAGCCAGGCACCAGTGCTTAGAGAAGTAAAACATACCATTATCACAATGAGTGGGAAGATAATGTCTTTTTTGTTATGATGAAGGAGAAATGTGTTTGTCTCATATGTAACTTAAGTGTGGCACTACCAAAAAGAGCAAACGTCGAAAGACATTTTAAAACCTTGCACTTAAAATACGCTACACACTTTCCAATCGGCAGTGAACTTCGAAAAGTTAAAGTGCATGAATTAAAGTCGAATTTACATTTACAGCAATCGCTATTTACGAAGCCAGGCACCAAAGCTAAAGCAGTAACATTGGCGTCGTTTAAAATTACAGAAGTTTTGATAAAGCGAAAAAAACCATTCGAAGATGGAGAATTGATAAAAGAAGCTTTCATTAAAGCGGGAGAAGTGCTTTTCCACGATTTTAAAAACAAATCTGAAATAATATCGTCAATAAATAAAATTTCTTTGTCGTGTAACACTGTGATGCGACGGACTGAAGCTATAAATAATAATTTGGAAAATTTATTAAATGACGATTTAAAAGCTTGTAAGTTCCTATCACTTCAATTTGATGAATCCACAGATATTAGTGACATTGCACAGTTATGCCTTTTTGTGAGAATGGTTTTCGTAAATATGAATTCAAAAGAAGAATTATTAACTATAATTCCATTGAAAGGACAAACGAGAGGGGACAAAATATCCACAATTCACTTAAAAATTTTATTGATAAGACAGAATTTCCATTATATAAATTGGTCTCTATTACAACAGATGGAGCTCCAGCAATGGTCAGGAATCGAATTGGTTTTATGGCCTTATGCAATAATAATGAGGAAATTCCCAGTTTTACTAGCTATCATTGCATTATCCATCAACAGGTATTGTGTTCAAAAACACTAAAATATAAGGATACAATGCAAATTGCTTTTAAAATCGTCAATTCAATTCGTTCAAGAAATCTTCAAAGACGACAATTTCGGGCGCTTTTGGAAGAAACCGAATCAGAGTACGGAGATCTCTTATTGCACATAGACGTGAGGTGGCTAAGCCGTGGTGCTTCTTTAAAAAGATTTCGTACTCTGTTACCAGACGTAAGAAATTTTCTTCAAATATAAAGGAGAGCACATTATTGAATTGGAAGATGGGAAATGGCTCATGAAAGTAGCTTTTCTCTGCGATATCACTGCAAAACTTAACGACTTAAACCTAAATCTGCAAGGAAGGAATAAATGTTTAACAGACATGAGTGCGATTAAAACTCCTAAAGAAACGATAAAAAGGTAAGCGTCTCAATAAATAAAACATGAATTGAGAAACTTCAAAAACATGGAGGAAGAGTGCTCCATAATCCAAACCGAGACACCGAGATTTCGCTGAACACTTAGATGTTTTGTTTGAAGAATTTGAAAGAAGATTCACTGACTTATTTAGGTTGGAAGAAATACTCAATTTTATGATATTTCCATTTAATGAAAATGTCAACATTGATGGAGTATCTGAAAAAATAGGACATTTAATAGATACCACTTCAGTCACGGTCGAGAAAGAAATTATTAAATTAAGACGCGATATATTTCTTAAATCCAGAGCATCTAGCGATAGTGATTTTTGGAAATTAATTTCTGAGGAAACGATTCCAAATATTTACAAATTGATTTTGTATTTGAAATCATACTTTGGATCGACGTATCTGCGAATCTGCTTTTTCAACCATGAACGCCATAAAAACTAAACATCGGTCGCGTTTAACAGATGAACATATAATTTCGTGTTTACCCATTGCAATAAGCTCGTATCAGCCGCAATATGATAGACTTGTTGCAGATATACAGTGTCAAATTTCACCTAAGCAAAGTGAATTGTATGGTTAATTTTTATGTATATGAATACTTCGATTATTTTAGTCAATAAATTTTCGTCATTAATTTTTTTTTTTTTTTTTTTTTTTTTTTTTTTTTTTTTTTTAAGAAAAATTAGATAATATACCATTTTTCTGTTACCGAAAATAAATATATAAACATATACATTATTTCTGCCATTGGTAGACCGCTTTCGATTTTTTTAATGTGGAGTAGACCACGGATCCCAAAAGTTTGGCCATCCCTGATTTATAGCGTTGCTATATTTATCATAATTTAAAAATTGTTTATTCCTAGACTTTTGTTTTATTGTTACCATAGACCGATAAGATGTTATTTTAGTGTAATGACAAAGAAATTAAATTTTAAATATTATTCAAAACTTTGCTTTGATTTCAATTGAAAAAAAAAAAGAACTTAAAAAAAAGGCATCCATCACTCACAAACATATCTTGACGTTGAATATTGGAAGCCAAACAATAAATTATTTGGTCTAAAATTAGAAATCTAGATGAAAATTCTTGAAGAAAAAAATATGGACCAAAAAGTCCCGATTTCGACAGACATGCATGCAGAAGTTCAAAACCTATCTCCCATTGTTCATCGGTGGCTGATATCGAACCTAGTATATTCTATTCCTTAGATAGACTTTTCTAGTCCATGTTGACCCTCATATTGCTATATTTAAGTAGATTAATAAAATTTGCTCACGACCATAATTTATTTCGCTAGAGCTATTTCGGATTCCTTTTGAAATCATTTTGTAGGACGGTTTTTTCTAATGTTCATAGTACCATACGTCCAGCAATAAGACCCAAAATTTGTTTTATGTATCTCTCTTGACATTTAATCTTCACATGATTTAGTTGGCTTATTAATCTTTTATTTGAAACTTTAAAATTGCAGAATTTCTCCTTGATAGTTGGATGGATAAATAAACTTTCCCCAAATAGGATAGTAAAAATAAATGGCATCCGTAATTTCTTACTCAATTTCTTATCGAAAGAAAAATTCAACAAGAGAATATATTCCTACTATTTTCTTTGATACATTTGCATTCATGTTTGGTTAATAATAATTTTAAATGATACTTTTCTTTCAATCCGACGATAAAAGTACTGCAAAAAAATGTAAAGATAATATTTTAGAGAAAACTGAAACTTTGTACAAAAATAGAAACCAAAAAATTTCAGTAAGAAAGGTTTTTTCTACAGTTAATTTATAAAAACAAGAAGGTAGAAAATTCCAAAAGCTTACAAAAATTGTAAACTCCAAAATTATCAAAAAAAAAAAAAAAAAAAAAAAAAAGAAGTTTGATATTTAATTTCAAGATATTCAATCAATCGATACCTTAGATTCAAAACAAAAAAATTCTTATGGTAATATTTTCTTTTTACAAAGGAAAATCTCTCTTATACAAAGTACCTATATTAAATTAATTATATGTAAAAAGAGAGAAAAAAAAAGAATACAAGGAGATTATCTCATTAGAAGGTTGTAAGAGTTTAAAGAACCATTGAGAATGAAATACCTTTGTTACCTAATGAATCAGATAAGTTTATGGAAATCGTGTGTTATCATGGAATCCAAGTGGCAATAAATTTATGTAAGGTGACTAACTACGCAGTGTGGTCTCTAGCCGTGCGGAAATGTCAGATGAGCTCATTTATATATGGACGTATTTAAGAGAAAGCAGCTAATGATTAACATTTGAAATAGTTTCATTGACAAGAAAATACTTAAAAAAATTATTACGCATCTCCTTTAATTTTTTTTAAATATATTTGCAAATCTACCATTAGGCACATTTATGGTAAAATTGTATCTATACTATTTATATCACCTTGGATATTTTCGGTTATTATGTCGCCAAAGCAAAATAACTTTCAGTTATATTTTTGAAATTTTTGGCATAAATTTAATTGATTTTGTTCAGAATATTTTTCACTGTCAGAAATATCCCACAAAGATTTAAAAAGTTTGCTGAATAAATTTTTTATTACATCTCTTTCGTAACATTTTAATATAAATATATTTTGTGCATAATGGTGTTCGCTTTCCTAGAAAACGTTGTTTGATTGTTTTAGTTCTTAATAATTTTTAAATTTGTATTACCATCAAAAGAAGTAAGTTAATAAACCTATCAGTAAAATTTTTATTATATCTATGTTCTTTCAGAAAACATTTTGTTTGAGTTTCTAGAAATAGTATTATAAATAAAATTTCAGAAGCTTGAAAAATATCAAATTCTTATCATTAAGCATATTGTATCTAATATTCAATATTTTGTATCATAAATGGAAAATTAAAATACATGTAAAATCAAATTTTAGAATATTCTTTTTATCAAAAGAGGTGGCTTGGGATTTTGCGTGGCTTCAATTTCGCAGATATTATTTTCAATGATTTCTCACAGACACACATAGAAACCTTTTTTAGTTGAAATCTTAATGGGGTTGACCAGTTTTCAACTGAAGGGTTTCAATGTTAAATTTAATGTACGTCTTTTTCAAATAGATCATCGATTAATTAAAAGGGGAGAAAAGTGTGAAATTCTTAAATAATAAGAAAAACTAAGCACCAAAACAAAATTGTTGTTTATTAGGGCATTTATTACAAGCTGTGATTATAACAAGACACAAAAATGCCCTTATGTTGATGTCAAAAGTTCTTTTTCATACTCTACTGTATTTATCCCTCATATTTGAACCGTTGTCATACCCTTGGTTGCTTAAATTGTAAATATCTAAACTTCAGGAAAAGTTTTTTATTGACAGATACTGTATTCAAGAGTGAAGGAAAAACTCCGAAAAACTCGTAAGTATCCATACTGACAAACGAGCATGCAAAAAGAGAGAGAGGATAATATCTATTTCCTGTAGTTAAACAATGGCTGGAATTGAATCTAGAACTTTCACTTTGAATAGCTTGGAATTATTACTAGACCATAGTAAGCCCGTTGCTGCATATTTTGGACCAAACAATACTCAGAGGTATTTGTATGTGTCACCAAGCTTTATTATATAGAAAAAATAAGTTGTAAAAAAAAAAAAATGAGTTGTCAGATAATAGCAAAAATAAGTTGTGTAGTTGCGTAAAGTCTGATAATTTATTTTGCTACAATCTTTCCAGAAGACCAATCATAAATGATCGAGTATTATTTAAATTGTGAATAAAATATCTGAAAATTATATTTTATTCATTCCGAAAATTTATTCTTTTTCAAATACATATAAATGTCAACACAACATACGTAATAGGGAAACTAAGAAAGTGATATTAATATGATGCGATAGACAGCACCAATATAAATATCTGGCAAAGTTGTAAGATCGACCATTGTTGCTACAATGCAAAATATCGAAATTTAAATGACTGAACGTGATATTTTAATTGGCAAACAAGAGATTGAACATATCATCTCCAAGGTAGTGATGAAATTTGAATTTTCTGATGTGATGATTTTCAAATGTATCGAGAGTATTGACTACCCTTGTAAAAAGACTTTGAGAAAATGGGATTTTCGACACTCACGAGAATCTTATGTACAATAGACTTGCAAAATTTTCTCATATTATAGTGGATTTTGACGCCATAAAATCAACAAGGGTCCAATTGATAACTGTTCAGCTGACTATTGTTCATATGGGCTCTCTGCTGTACTTCTATTGATTGCCATCTTAAAGCTTTAGGCTTCGCTGACACCGCCACTGGACTGTTTATGACAAGGAACACATTACTTGGTCTGAAAAATCTCGCTTCCGTTTGTATCACGCGGATTGTATCAGGGAACGGAGAAAAATTTCCTTACTCTATGCTCCCTACACGTCTATAGGAGATTATAAGAGATAACGAAGTCTCTGTGATATTATAGGGTTTATGTAAGCGGCTTGATATGGGATCCTGATATACCAGAGGGGTGCTTCTGATATGTCAAATGGTATATTATGTCAAATGGTCTGATATGTCTTCTGATATCTGATATGACAAATGGCAGATGCCTAAGCACCCGATCTATCATTTACACACTTTTGTGCATTTCGACGGACTTAGGCAATGTTAACATACCATAGCTGCACTCCACATGTCGAGAGTTGCTTTCAAGTGTCTCTAGAACCATTAATTTGGTTTTGGATAGTTCCGTCGGTCATATTTAAATCTATATACAATAACATCGATGAGGAAACTATTTACTACTTGGATGCCTAAAAACGTGCCATACAAGAAAATCACCATTATCTTTTATTCCTATGGATTTGTGAATTCCTTTGCAGAATTCACGGAATGAGATTTCTCAATGAATCCTTCAGACATTAGTCGAGCCTATACCATATCATTTTGTGACTAGTGAGGGATTTACACTGTATTAATAAGTATATCATTTTTTTTTCTGAAAGTAGATATTATACATACAAAATAAGCAAGAAAATAAATTAAATCAGAAAGTAAATGTAATTAGTTAATAAAATCTGTTACTAAAAAATGTCTGAATCGATCATTCTATAAGTATATTTGTTAAAAATGAATTTGTAAAAATTAAATTTTTGTTGGTACTTTTAATTTTTCCAGGTCCCGATGTCAAATTCGTTGAAATAAAAATTCCCAAAATAAAAAAAAAATGTTCTTTTTTATAAAAGGCTAATTTTTTTTTCTTGTAATGCAAGGGTTATTCGAAATAAATATAACAAAAATATGTAATAACACTAGCAAATTTTCTTGAATACTTAAATAATTAAGTATAGTATTGATATTGAGATAAACTCAAATACTTAGGCATATTTGAGGTTTCATATGAAAGTGAAACATCAGACGAATAAAGGACTTTTCCGATGATCCAAAAAATATTTGATGAATGGCGTAATAAAAAATAATTTATTTATGAGTATGTAAATTAAAGTTCTTGCTTTATTTCTTGATTCAGTGAGGGATTTTGATTTGAAAATTGTTGTTTCTTATAAGAATATACTGGAATTATTTTTAAATTTATTAAAATAAATGAGTTTTACAGTAGGATTATATTAATTTCGAATGTAAAGCAAATTCCTCGATTTAGAGATAGAAAATCCACAAATTTAATTATTAGTATACTATACACAACAATAGAAGTATTGAAATATACTTGAGTAGGTTTAAATGCATTTAAATTTTTTTTTAATTGAAATAAGCTATAATTTAAAATTGCAGTTAGTCTTAATTTAGTTATAAGTTAAGTATGTAGATGGCAGCACTATTCAATCTTTATAAACGTGTTACATCCATTTCATATTACTTCTATGATTTGTTTAAAAATAAATGCTATTTTACAATTGTGATTCTTAATATTTTAACGTAAAATACTTAAAAAAAAAAAAAAAAAAAAAAAAAAAATTGAGTATTCGAAAATATTTTACGGTTTGAATGTTAGGAAATTTAAGTACTGTTTCACACAAGTTGGAGACAATTATTAATTTTGTTATTATTTATTATATTCATGTTTATTTCAGATTTAATTATATTCATGTTTTACTACCAGTCTTCTATATTATGGGCATATATGAGGAAACTATTTCTTGACTTAAGAAAATATTGTTTTCTCACCAAATATTCAATGTAGATATTAAGAAATTCTTCGCGGAAAAATAAAACATAACGAAGTAATCCCAAACACTACAGATTAATAATTACTTTTGAATATGCAATTAAGTATGGAATTATTATTATTTTTAAGGATTTTCAAACAAAAAACCATAATATTGACAAAATGTTAATGATGGGCAAATGAAGATTTCATTTGTAATTGTTATTATTATTTCATATTTATTTTACTTTTCATTAATTTTTGTTTAAATTTTTAAATTGACCAAATTTTAAATATTTTAAATACAGATTTTTCTTATTTGGATATTTTACTATTTAGAATTATATCTGTTTTAAAGGATGAAGGCATGATATTGCTTAAAATAAAATTTTCTTAATTTTCCGTTAGCCATTGCTTTTTTTCTCCCCTCTCATAAAGTCATAGAACTTTGTATTTATATTCCCCAATTTTTCCTTGTTTCAAACTTATTTTAAAACAAAAGTAAATGATTGAATTTTCCTCGCAATTATGAAACTATAATATTGGTCTCTTTAATTTCATATGCATTTTGCTAATCTGGCTGCTGAATGATTAAAGCATTTGTCTTCAGTTCAGTTGTGCACGGGTTCGATTCTCACCTCGGATTGGATATGTGCAATGGTTTTAAATTTATTATATAAATTATAGGTCTTGATCAAACAAGTCCTCTAGTGCATGCATTGACTTTAGGATCTTAATTCTGCGGAATAGTTTTAGCAAATTAAGTATCAAATTTTTGCAATTTTATTCAAAACAGTCATGAAAACTTTTTATTAATACATTTCTGATTTAACATTTTATGGTTGAAATTTTTTTTTAAAAAAATTATTTTAATGTTTATTTTCCCAAGAAAATATTTTTCATTTATCAGTTATTAAAGACCAAAGTATTAAAAACCACATTCCTTCCTAACTTTGGCCAATTAATAAATTATTCAATACACAATTAATACAATATTTAAGTATTCATTTAAGTTATTCAGATAAAAAACAAAAAAATTGCCAAACGTACTTTTATGGAATTTTAAAATTTTATGATTGTTAAAAGAATATTTTTTAAAGAATGATATCGCCACATCTTAATAGATGAAATATGATTTTTGAATATTATTAAATGGGATGAATGAGTGAATATTCGAGAATTTTCCAATCTTTTTCTCTTGAGATCTTAGATCTACCTCCTCGCGTTACACTTTGGGTAACGCTAAATGATCTACAATTTTGACATTATGTGCTGCTCACCTGTTTATCATTTTGATCAGTTGTCTTTTAATCTGCCATTAGAAATAAAAAATATCCTTTCTTGCGATATACGAATTTGATTTATAATAAACAAAAAGTGCCCTCGTAAGGCAATGATACACGGTGGATGTTAAAAAGTTTTACAACAGTTTTGGGTCTGTTAAATTGTTCAGTACACAGTGGCAAAAGCACCTATCCATATAGATATGTAGATAGAAAGTACAAACTCTCTTACGTTTCCTCAGGGGTTGGAATAAAAATCGAGATCTTCCACTCTGATGAGCATAGCTCGATCATTAAGCCATAAGAAGCTCTATCTTCCAGTTGTCCATTCACAATACTTAATAAAATATGCAAATTTAAAACTAAATAAAAAATTTGTAATAGAAAAATAAATAAATAAGTAAAAATAAAGTACTAAATATTTATTAGTTGATATATTTATAAGAAAATGAATTTTGGCACAAGAATATATTTAAAAGATTATTATAAAATTGATACATACTTAGATATTATCAAAAGAATTACAATTAGAAAAAATTATTAAATTTCCAAATAAATTTCAAATAATCTTAAACATATTATTTTAATATTGTTCCTTAAACATGGGTTTATATGTTTAAATATATTTCATTAATTAGGTTAATGGTTATTAGGTTAATTTATTTAGGTTGAAATTCCCTTATTAGGTAAATTTTAAAATACATAACAAAAAACTGTTTGATAAAGAAGACGGCACCATGTATCTTGCAGCATTCACTCGTATTTTTAGACCTTTTATCCATAACACTTTTCTATTTTCATCTTCAGTGGAAAATCAGCAAAAAATTGTTCCAAGTTTATCAGAGCCACTTGAGAAACAGTAAGACGCTAGGCAACGAATTTCTCTGAAACATCGTTTACCTTAAAAAAAACTAATTGTATTTCCAATTTCATAAATTTAGACTACAATACACGTAAAAAATTTTTTTTATCGAATAATCGATTTATAACATTTTTGTGACTAATGATTACAAAGGAATAATTGAAATAAGATTCAAGATAGATATAATACATATTGATGATTGAAGTAGGAACCGTGTTAAAGACGAAGCATTCAGCAAATCAGAAATTTGCTTAATATAGGACATACTAAATGTTTCGGTAGTAACTTTCTTCATAAAAATGTAGATGTAAGTCACTTATGACCATAAAAATAATACTGAGTTTTATTTTAAATTATTTTCTTTAATGTATTTTTCTTTTTCCGTACTTATGTCTTGATAACTTAATATAAATGCGTTTCATTTTTTTTTATAATTGTTTCTTCAAAATAAATACATTAAATGGAAATTGTATAATTTTAATAACATATTATTATTATAATGTTTTTGCTTCCATTTGCCATATCAGGGATATTTTTTTAGTGTTTTAGCATGGGTAAGGGACATCATATTTCTTTACTATATGTATATATATCTATAAAAAATTAAGGTCATAATTTTCTTCGTACTCAGATTTGAAATTTTTCTAAGAGTCATATAAAGCCCAAGATAAATTTTTCGTACATTTTTTTATGATTTTAGAAGCTAATAAAAATTTTTCAGTTTTAAGATAGCATATTTAAAAGTTGAGAGTAGCTGTAAGAAAACTATAATTTTTTTTCTTAATAACATTTTGGAATTCCTTAAAAAAATTTAAATATTTTTTCAATAATCATGTTTAATTAATAAGTTTAAAAAAGTAATTAAAAAATTGACATAGAAATTGAAAAATTGTAGAAATTTATAGCAAAAACTTTTACTCAAAATCTATTCTTGCCAACCAGTGATGTTAATTATTGCAGATAATCAAGATATATCAACCATTCTCTTTCGGTCATAAAAATTTGCCTGTATTTTTTTTATCAGAAAAATATCCTGAATTTTTTATACTTTTTATTTTATGTGAATGATTTCTTAACTTGATCACTGAATTATCAATTATCAGACTTGCATTGAATATAATCGGTCTTTATCTTCATGTTCCGATACAAATTCTTGAGGCAATGAATGTGAAAGCTTTTTGAAAATTGTGTTAAGACTTTTTGTATCTCTATGGCTTTTTTTCGCACACTAGGGCTAACTTGATTAGGGATCTGCAATTTTAAGTGTATTCTGAATGATTACAAATCTCCACTCGAATAGAGCATTGAGACGGCAAATTTACTGAATTGAAAATCTGAGCAATAATAACTCATCTACTAACTCAATTTCAAGTAGTAAATTTTAAAAGATTTTTTCTTTTTTCATTATGTTACATATTTATTTCTGAAGATTGCTTATGTATATTTTGATATCTAAAAAATTGCCCTCCAATAAAAAGGAGAAGAAATTCAACTGAAAAAAGGAATAGCATTATTTTTGGTATGAGCAAAAGGAGAAAATTTTGACTAGCAAAAGAAAAAAAAGAGAAATATTTGAGAAAATCAAATGATATCTATGGAAAATAAACTATGTTAAAGTTGATCTTCAATTACAAGATATCAAGTTTTAAATTATATAAGTTCATTTAGATTTTGATAAATTTATTAAAAAAAATATATAATATCAGTTAGAATTTATTTTGCATTTTTTCATAACAAAATTGCTTATACTCTTAATTTAAATTTTTCTACCGAAATACAAGTTTGCTTATAAAGATTTTAAATACAAGTGTTCAAAACCTAGAGTCTAATGATGTGTGCATGATGTTTTGGGATAAACTTCAATACAATAATAAAATCGATTAATATTAATCAAAATTTATTTAAATTTTTCAAAACAAAGTTTAAATAAATTTTTACGAGTTAAGTTTTAAAAATAAAATTTGCATACAGAATATTACTCCTACAAGACATTTCACACATTTGTGCAGTCAAGATGTAAATGAGTATTATTTATAAAAGAGATAAAATCAATTTATGTGCATCTGAACTATTATTTCTTAAATTAGAAAGATAAAAAAATTTGTTTGCTGATTTTGGGAATTGTACCTCTCTTCAAAAAATTAAGTTTGAGATTTCATTGCTTATAACTCTCTTCTAACAGGAAAGATAATAAAATAATTTTGTTTTCAAATAAGATTGACATAAAGAAATTCATTTGTGACAAGAAAGGGAATAAAGTAAGATTTTTTTAATTTGGAAGAATTTAGAGATTTTAAACTACTTTATTATTGTGAAAAAAATTTTTTTTGCTTATACTCTTAATTTAGTTACCTGTTAATTAAATTAAAGGATAAAAAAATTGAAGGCGCTTTAGTTATAATTTATTTTAAGTAAAATTAAGAGGAAAATTTGTATTTTATTTAGTAAAATACTATTTACATGAAAATTTGTATATTATAATTCTTAATAAAGTACTTTCTAAATTTTATAGAATGATAAGCTGATAATTATTATAAAATACAGAAGGGTTGTTTTTAAATTTCTTAACTTATTTATTAAAATGTAATTGATTTTTGAAATTTTTATTCATAAATTTTTAAGAAATTAGAAAATAACTAGTCGAAAATTTTTATGATTAATGTAATTCTTCTTGTGTTTACAAAGTAATTTTATTATTTTAATAGTGCTAGCCCAAAGAAAAGACTTTTATTAATGAAAAAACGATCTGATTTAATTATTTTATGTGGATTTACTGTACGTTTAAGACCTCATAAAACTTACAATTTAAAGCTATTTTAATTTTTCTCACTTGATATTTTAATTTAGATTTAATATAATGGAAAAATATTAAATATCTCATGTATTATACTTTATTCTAAATTTTGATTACACGTGAAAAAATGTTTAAGAAATATAACACATATTTTTTTATTGAAACTTTTTTGTGAAATTAATCTTTAATAAATATAATGTCCTTAAAATAATCTTATTAGTTTAATATCTTAGGTACTATGTTCTAAACAATCCGCGTAGTATAATTTTATTATAAAAAATAATAATAAAAAAAATTCCAATTGCATAAACGTTCAGTGAATTTCTTTGCATCATTTTGTGTGTGTGTGAAAGAGAAGGCAATTTTTTTTTCGAACCTTTCACGTTAAATCTTTTATACTTTAGATAGCTGCCACCGCAGGTTTAAAAATTTTTATTTTCCTTTTCATAAAATAAATATACAAATTTTAGCTCTCAATAACTATTTTTAAAAAAGTTGAAGAAAACCGTTGAATATCTTATTTGCAAGCGATTATTTATAAAAATTTATTTTGTAACATATTAAAACAAATAAATATTATTATTTGCTTTCGGTTTCAGAGCTTGCGAACAAGACTGTTTCTTCTTGAGTAAGATGATGTAGTTTATAAAATATTTAACTGAACAAAATTACTTTTCATAAATTTTTCAAGAATCTCTCTCATTCTGGTCTCAAAAATAAATTGCAGTATATACATATATTTATTTATGTAATAATTACATAAATTTGTTTAAAATTTTGAAAATGTTTTAGGAATAGATAGATGTTTTATGAATATAATTTTTGTCAATCCATTTCTGCAAGAATATATGTACATGTAAATTCCTAAGTGATTCAAATAAGATACCAGAAATAAACTGAGAAAAATTTATTAATTTCTTTTCTTCCTTATATTCTACGACGTTCTATTTACCTACAATACGTAGGTAAATAGAACGTCTTTATTTTCTGTACCAGAAGTTAAATTGCAGATGGATAGCGATCTTCTATTCTTCTTTGCCTTTGGAGGAGGTATCAAGACACTCAATAAATCTTTTAAGCCCCAAGCCACCTGAACAATCACATATGACGCAGCCTACAAACAATCAGAATGGTATGTTCCCCCTTTTCGGGTTAGGGGTGTATGTGGGTGGTAGTGAAGTGCCTTTCCAAGTCTAATTAAATCCAAAAAGCCCTCTGGCGGTTTCTTCGCAAGGACAGTCGAAAGATTCTTTCTTCTGCTTCTGTTCAGGGGGTGTACTGCCATTGTCCAGAATCTTCACTTTCCTGAGATGTGCACGTGTGAGAACGGACACCTGCACACACCCGGGCAAGTAGGAAACAGCCATTCTGGGTAAGGCAGTTAGCGAGAAATTTCGTGCACGTGCAAGGATTACACCCCATGCTCAGGTGGCTTTCCTTCCAAGGGTTACCAGGAGTTATTGTTTCGGTATTTTATGATTTAGTGATCAATCGAATACCTCCCCAATGTTTGAGTCCGGGAATTCTCCCTTTGAGTTATTGAGCTACTTGAATTCCTCTCCCCTTTTAAAAAAGGAAATATTTCTTCTTCATTGTTCCTTACTTTGTATACAAAACTTTAAGGAATGGTGAAAAAAAGCAGGAAATGCCAGTTTGGATGTGAAACTGGAATTTTTTCTTATTCAGAAGCTATTTTAGAGCTGCATCTTAATCCACAAAGCAAATTCACAAATTCGAGATTTGGTTCAAATGTGTTTATTTTTCTCACCCCTTTAGAATTGTTAGAACCCTTGAATCCACCAAATGCTACTAGTATTTGAAGACGTTATCATGACTTTTAAAGAGTGAAACACCTTCAAATACCAGTAGCATGCAAAGGTAGTTTTCCCCCTAATTCTTACTATTGTAGTTGAATATACAACCTCCTTACATCAAGCTACCTAAGATAGTTTAGATTTAAAGAAATATTGATCTAAGATCTGAAAGAATAGCACATATTTGTTCTAAAAATGATGAAAATACTTTTTAAAAATATATTAATTTTATGCTCTACCTAAACGTTAGATTATTATGTTTGCTTTCATGGGTAACACTAAAATATATTTAGTACTTAAGGAGAGTTTTGTGTGAGATTGAATAATATTAAATACATCTCTAAAAGTAATTAAGTAAATTTTATACAATAAGATATACATGTTGAATTTATCAAAGGGAAATTGTTTATTCTTATAAATATTTTAAAATAATTTACTGAAAAAAAAATATATGCTATTTAAATTTAATTATTTTCATAAAATTTTACTCTATTTTTTTTAATACTCTAGCATGATATGTAATTTTATTTAATTAGTACTTTATTTTATTATTATTATATAGATAAAATTATTCAAAGAAATTGATTGAAAATAATTTTGAATAAAAATATTGAACTACGGAGATTTAGTAGCGAATTTCATATCAAATACCTAAAAAAATACACTTGAAAATTAGTTTTATGTGTATTCAAAAGCTTGGGGACCAACTCTTCAATTTACTGTGGTATTCCATGAAATAATAAAATTATGAATAAAAAGATGAGTTTCGAAGTAATAAGTAATGAATTCTATTGCAAATGTCTACAGAAAATTTATGTATTTTTGATGCAGTCAAAAACTTTGGCAAACATTTCTTCTTTATATCATTGAATAAAATTTATAAAAATATTTTTAAATAAGAAATTTTTTTTTTCGTCTTGAAGTAACTAGGTGTTAATTATTAGTAGTTGATTGAAGTAATGAATAGTTAATCAGTTCTTTTTCGATTACCAATAGAAAGATTTATTTGACAGTTATATTTTTTTACAATCAAAAGCTTGGTTAAAAATTATTAAATTTTTGATATTCAACGGAATCGATAAAAAATTAATTGCGAGTAAAAATACTGATTTTCGAAGTAATTAGTAGTTAATCCCATAGAACAAATACCTGTCAAAAAATGTAATTGACCGTTATATTTTTGTTTCCAAAAGATTGAGCGAAACCCATATATTTCATATTAATCTATGAATTAATAAAAAACAACTTTAAGTAAATGTACTGATCTTTAAACTAGTTAATTTCATAACCACTGCCTATAAAAATATACTAGGCAATTACATTTTTTTAAACAAAAAGTTTAAACTGAAACCACGTTTCAATTGAAGTATTTTTATTCAATTCTAAATTTATTGGGGTTTTGTAATATTTATAAGTATGCAAATTTTATTAACAAAAATGCTTAGAAATCGATTTATTCTACAAAGCGATTTTTAAATCAAATTTTAAGTTTTTAAGTGATACAAAATTAAAAATATTCAGATTATTTATCCTTTCATAAAGTTTTATTAGTTTTATAACATTTTTCATAAAAAGATCCTGTCGCAATATGTTTAATAATATCTTAAATTAATGCCTCAGAGACGTCGTTGGGCTAATATTATCAACAAACAAATAAATAAAGTAATCGAATTATTGAACTCCATGAACAAAAATTATCGCTGTGCACTACAGCAACTCGTGTTTGGCCCTTGTGGTACGACAGTACTCTTTGGAGCATAAGTTTATGGGTTCGAGATATTGTTGAATAATGGGAAATGGATGCTACACTTCTGGCTTCTGCATGCACGTCTGTGGAGGTGAGTGCTTGTTAGTTTTTTAGATTTCCAACCTTGCGACTTGTGAATATGGCATACTAAGGTAATTTATGCGGTAGATGCTAAAAGCTTTACAACGGATTTCCTCCTTTAGGTTATGCTGTATGTGGTATCAAAACTCGTGCTGGGCACAACGTGAATAGTATCCAACATTGTAACACACAATTGATTCAGGAAGGTCTGCGCGCTCTTTGAAAAAGAGTGTTGCGTACAGGGGTACATCAAAACTTATAATTCGGAGTATTCGTCTGTAGAATGTTTAAGATCCGTTCTTCATGTCCCGTGACATCTGAAGATGATTGCTTTGAGAGTAGATACATAGCTGTTCATAAAAATCATACTTGATAGATTGATGAAGTACAGTTAAGTGCACAGGTTATATGTTACCAGCAACAGGGGACGCTGACTGCTCACCACAGGTCTACATGCCTGGCATGATGTCATCGTACTTGGTTAATCGAAGGACTTAGGGTATTGTTCACGAATGAATCTCTTCTGTCTGAGGAGGAATGATGGTGATCCGGAAAAAGCGTCTAACCAACTCATTTCGCCAGAGTACCCAACCGTTTCTAAGCATAACAGTTGATCACAGAACGCCCCTGGTACACATTGAAGATAGTTTACAATGGACCGCAACAACACGGAAGTTGTGGAGCCATTTATTCTGCCCTTATTACAGGGCACATCCAACACAGTATTTCAGCAAGATAATGCCAGGCCACTGCGGATTTTTAAGAGTCTGACAGGATTTGACATCATTTTCTGGCCAGCAAATTCTGTAGATTTGAACTCCATTGAATATCTGTGGGAGCTCATCAGATGTGATATGGACTGAGGACCACTAATGCAAACCGTGGATGATCTAAGCACAGCACTGTACATTGTTTTTACAAGGATTATCTCAGGTAACCATCAATGGACTAATTGATAGAACAGCTCACGGAATTGATGTCTATATATTTGTCAAAAATAGGCACATTAGATACTGAGTAAATCGGATTATCATGGTATTCTTTGTCTGTTTTTAATTATTCCACCTTATCATTACTACTACGGAAATTTGTATGAAGCTATATGCATTTCTTGATTCTGCATTTTCAACTTTGAGGAGTACAATCACAAACATATTAGTTTTATAGTATCAATACCAGATTCATAGCCAAATGTTTTGTTAAAATCGCTGAGTCTTTTACATATCCTTATATTTAACATATAGAACATTTTCCAAAATTAACTTTGCAAGGTGTTTATCATTTACATAAAATACTTCAAGAGCTTTTAAAACAGTTAATAATAAAAAATTTTAAAAAGACATTTGAATATTTCCAGTTAAATTTCGAGCATAATTTAATCAGTTAAAATGCTGGTTATCATTCGCAAATTTTAGAAAGGTTGAGGGAGAAACGACTAAACAAACTTAAACTCATTATTAGATTCCTGTTTAATTGAGTTTATACTGCAAAATTCGCGTCCTCATTGCAAAAGTTCTCAAATACTTTAGATGATATAACCATTGTTTTATGATTCCACATTTATTTGGCGAACAAAATTTGTTTCTCCTTACCTCTTAATTGTTGAATTTTCATTAAAAGTTTCTTATTAATTTTTTATTGGATTTTTTTCATTTCAAATGTGTCGTTAGTGTTTTAGCGATTATTTTTATGCTTCGAGTTTCTCGACAAATATTAAAGATTGAAAGGTGTGTAAGATTTAGCGATTGAAGGTTTAGTGGATCTGGTTAGGAAAATTAGAAACATACTAACATTTGTATCACATGCAAATGTTTTGAAGAAATTCTACAGGTATTGTGATAAAACATGAGTGATTAGGCATGAAGGACAGTTGAAATATTTTGTATTCTTGACTAAATACAAGTAGAATTTACTTGCAATGTAATGCAGAACTCTCTGTGCTACTTCATTTGATTCAGAATGGTGACCAAAGGACAAGATTGAAGAAATGAGAAGCAAACAAACTTTAAGACTAGGTAGCTGGAATGATCACCTTTATTCTAGGAATGGTTTCCGACGCAATAATAAAAATGTAAATTATAAAAATAATAATAAAAATGTAAATTTTTATTTGAAAAGAACTAAGTTATCGTCCAAAGCCATGTTAAAACTCAGGATTTGCTTTCGTTGAGAAGTGCAACCAAAGATTTTTTCCATCATTAACAATTCAATTTTCTTCTTCTCTTGAACTTGTCAGATATGTGGCACCTCTGCATTTTTGCATTTTGTACCATGCTCCAAGCCCAATTTTTTCCTAGTTCCATTGTCTTGGGTCACCTACTTTGTTTATAAAGTCTGATAGGCCCTCAATGGAGTTTAGGTGTAACTCTTTAGGATATGGATTACTTAGAGTGGTGAATTTTGTAAGGGCAAGAGCATCACACTCATATAGGATATGATGAGCTGATTCTACCCCTGCGTGGCATTTCCTACAAATTGGTTCCTGTTTAAAAAGCCCCATTGTATGAAGGTGTTTCCTGAAAACAATTCAATTTTACAAATTTGAGATGAAAATAAGTGGAGGGAAGAATGAATGACACATTATTCAATATCTAGTAAAGCAACGAATCAACAAGTGACGCCACGTTTTGAGGCGTGACACCTTCTTATGTTGATTTTTCTAGTAAAGCGGATAGCGTTTTGGCCATCAGTTTAACAATTCAAGGTTTCGACTTTTATTTCGGACATAAATACTTTTAATTAATTGTTCAGAACCAATTTAAAATTTTAAATCTTGGTCGAAAATCTCTTTTAAGCAAATGTCACGGTATAACTATTTTGAGCCACCACGAACTGAGATTATTCGTATTCACTCTTGATAACTTCATCTAAATAACAGTTGCTTATGAGCACCAACATTTAAATGGTTTAGTTTGATATTCTACGATAACTTTTTCAACAGATGGGATAATTCGACCTACGACTTAAAGCTGATCAAAGCCACTGCGAACCAACACATTCGAAGAGGTAATAAAAGAGACGGCTTGTGTTGTACTGAAGATCATATATCATATACATCTCGGTATTTAGACTAACGTAAAAAAAGGATTAAGTACTTCATCATAGAAATAATTTCAGCATCACAATTGGTTCGCAATATCAATTGATATGGAAAGAAACAAAGGGTTTTATATCTGATCTAACTTTCTCTTATGTGTTTATTTCGATATTTTTAGTATTCCGGGATTTCTAATCACCTTTCCCTTAACTTACTTACTTAACCGTAAACAAAGTTAGCCAAACCAGAGAATATTCAACAACTGAATATGATTTCCTGCATGGTCAGCTTCTGCCAAACAATAATTTCATGTAAGATCGGTCAGGTCTTTAACTATGAGATATTTATTGATCTAAATTTGACATATATATTGACTTCTCACTTTATCTTCAACTTAGGGACCGTGTTTACATTATAGGAAGAAGTATTTTTTTCGTGTTCTGTAGGTAGCGAGTTCGTTACCTGACTCAGCAAAAATTATTATTTTAAATAAAATCAAGGCATCGTAATCTATGTGATTTAATCTTCTTTAGGGCTTAATGATGACCCGTTGATGTGGAAGAATAAAGAAAACGGTGTCATATCCGGCAGGTGTCGACTAAGTAACTTGAAAGCAATTTAAAATTCTAAGACGGTTTGTTGTGTTTATTGGCAGAAATAGATAGCAGATAAAATACTGCAACAACTTCATCCAATAAAATTTTCTACATGCAAAATACTGTCTTTGTATTTCAAATTTCAAATCTCAGATTTTTGAAAGAATTTCACATCTACCGCCTAATCTTAGAGAATTTCACATCTCGATTCTCATCATGGCATGACAAAACATTGCTTAAGTTATGCACTCTGGTAAGGAATTATTTTTGAAAACCTAAATGTTTTTTATAAAAACTAAGGCACACAGTTTTGAACCTCATTTCAGAAATAATATTGGTTTTTTAAAATTCTGTACAAAATGAAACGAAAAATATAGTCGAAATATTGTTGATCAAAATACCATGTAAATCTAATTAAAAAATTGTTTCTTGTGTAAAATATAAAATTTTTTTTTAAGGGACATGTGGGTAATGGAAACTAATTTATACTGCTTGAATTTTAAAATATATTTTCTCAAAAAATTTTAATTTAAAATGTGCGAATGTAAACAAATGGGTAACTGCAAAATGCTGCATATTACTAAAGGGCTTAATTTATTTTCTAAGTATAAAATAACTCAAGAAAAAGACTTTTCTTTAGTATAAAATAACTCAAGAAAAAGACTAGTATGTAAGATAAATTATTTAAATTAACTTACATTAATGATTCATAATTTAGCTGAACAAATAAAATGTGCAAAATTTTTATAGTTTCTTATTTAAATTTTTCTTGAATTTTTAATTTTGTTGCTTTTGTTTATTTTGTTTAAACTAAATTATGCAATAAATAACTGCATTTATATTTGATTTTGACGTTTTTCAAGTCAATGTTGTATGAATGTAATATGTATTTATTTGTCATCAAAGTTTTTACTCTGATGCGAATTACTTGGTTTATTATAGGATGATATTATAGGATATATCATCCTATAATAAACAGTCATAAGAAAAAAATGTGAAATATGATTTATTATTAACACTTCTGTTTATAAATAAATTCATTCTTTGTTGCAAATTATTTTGCTTTTTTGAATAGGAATATTTTATTCATATTCATTCTTCCAAAAATATGTGTTTGATTTAGAGTAATAAAATCATAAAGATATATAAGTACAATAGAAATTACTAAAACTTCCATTTGTGAACAAGTTTTAGCTTTGTGATGAACTACTTTGTTTAAAGACGGATATTCTATTTAATATTCTACAGAAATTATTTTACTAAAACAATTTACTTAGTTGTGATTCTAATCAAATAGATGCAAAAATGGAAAATATGATTGATCATTAATATTTTGGTTTGTCTACAAGTTATTAATTTGTTACGAATTGCTTTACATTGTTTCTGTCCAAATACTCAATTGTACATTTTATCCGATCATATTTACAATCATGTTGATACATAAATGCAGTAAAGTAGATTATTAATGTTTCTGTTTGTTTACAAGTTCTCATTTTTAGTGTGGGATTAAATATTTTCGCTTCAGTCATCGAACCCATTTCATTCTGAGCACATTTGAGGACTTTTCGTCTTACAGTAATTGTCCGCACACCATTAACAATATCGTCTGACACGTAAGCAGCTCTTCGGTCACGTTCCAATTTCTGTTGGCGCTTTCTCGCCAACAAATATTTGAATCAAGTATCTGTTTTTTATATTCCACAATCAGAGCTTCTAAAGCAAACAAACTAGTAGTCGTCTGAATTAGAATAAATTTATTAATATTCCGTTGAAAATAATAATGTACTTATGAGCTAATAACTCGTCATATGAAGAAATTTATCGGCATGAGAACTTGTCTTATAGGTTTTATACGACCCAATGTTTTTCTGGGTTATAATGATGTAAATGGCTTTTAGGAAAGAAAAATAAATGATTCCATTGACAAAACTAATTTCGAACTTCCGACGAACGTATCACAAATTCAGTGTAAAGTAGGACAGAATTATGTCAATTGTCATGTAATAGCTACTCTAACGCTCTGTAGAACCAAATAAACTCATAAATACTATTAGAGAGAAAATATTTTAACTTACCAAAATTTATGTTCATTGAAAATAATAATGACATTTATCATTACTAACGATATAAAAGAAACATAAAAGAATGTTAGAAAATAATGATTTGTGACATATGAAGTGCGACTGACTTTTCAAAAGATGATATATTAGTACGTAAATAATAAAACAACTACTTCGAAATATTTATTTTTTATAATTTTAATGAATAGAATATTTTGATGATATTGACTTTAAATACCACATCAATGCTTTATTTAAATTTTAGATTATTTTAATTGAAAATTCCAATTTTTGCCCATTTTTTATATTTAGAGAAGAAAGCTGCAATGCATTGGGTGACATTAAAATTTTTTTCGAAGAATTTTTTCATTCATTCTGAGAAAACTCGTAGTTTTCAGTCGAATTAACCAAGATAAAGCAGCTGACACATTTTTGAGATTTGAAAATTCATGAAACAAATATGAAAGCATTAACAAACAAATAAAATTTATTCATTTAAATTGATAATTTATGCATACGAAGGCTAATTATATCAGGTTCTAGGCTTAAAGTAGATTCCGAACCACTGCAATATTCAAGCCCAATGTGGTATTCGAATCCACGAACTGTTGAACAGAAAGCAAGAGAATTCATTGACAAGGGCTGTAAAATTTTGATATATTTAACTATTAATATTTTCATTTAAATCCAGATTGGAGTTGAAAATTAAAGTTATTAATATGAATAAAGTTATTCTATAGAAAATGGGTTTAGTACGTGAAAATGGTATGCTTATTATACCTTGCGTTATGATGTAAGAAATGGTAACGAAACAATTTGCAAATGAGTTTAATGTGAGCCAACAAAATGAAAGTATCTTGAAAATAAAATGTCTCAAAATATATATTTCTTTAAATTTTTATTGTATCATCTAATAAGTGACGAAGCCTACCTCTATAAGTAGGCAAGCGTTACAGCGAGCTCTCGTACTCTTAATAAGGCCTATTAACGATTGCAGCAGTGATTCCCATTTTTGTAAAATTGTATATGTTAAGTTTTAGTTGATTCTAGAAGGCGTTGTTGAATTATGAAAAAGGTTTTTCCTGGTTACACTACAATTGCATTATGGGACTGACATCTGTCGACGACACTAGCCATACGTTGATTGTCTTATTTTGGATAATCGTCAACAATACAGCTCTGTGTTGTCGGGTTTTATCCTCCATAAGAATGAATGTGTGTTCCATATTTTCTTAAAAAATTTGCACTTAGGCTTAGAAAATCTTATCCCTGTTGCGTTCTACTGCCACTGTATGAGCTGAGAAGATATGAAGCAGTATATCTCCATCCAACAATGTGGTTTTCCCCAACTAAGAATAAATATGTCATCAAAACTATTTCTTTGTTGTTTTCGGAATCCCTAGGTTATGGCACCAACCATACTCTGCTAATGAAAATTCATTGAGAATCGTTTTACATTTGAATCTTGTCACGTCCTTGAAGAAAACATGGCGCCAATCTTGTTCAGAACAATTGGTATTTACTATTCCAATATAGACAAGTTCTCTAGAGACTATATACGAGGAATATATATCTCCGGGCTAAAATCACTACCATTAGCTTCTGTACCGTTGCTCTTGAGATTTGGTTTTAAGAAAGACAGCTGCACAGCACTCATATTTGAATTGCGCTGTGATTTAAACCCACACAAAGATCAATTAAAAATGTTGTGTTCCTAGATTTTATTCAATCTTTCAAGTGGATAGAATCATCATACGTCACAAACCGATGTCTGAAATTAGTGCCGTAATCTAGGAACCACCATACGTTACATTTGTAGTTAATAAGTGGCTGTCGTATGTGAATGTTCAGCTTCTAGCCTACCGACAATTCTTTGTCACAATCCATACTTTAAAAGCTTTAGTGTAGTCACATTTTAATTTTCATCTGTGTCCAGGGTTGTTTTTTTTGGAAACGAAATTCCACACACAAATTTGGTCATTAAAAAATAAAAAACTTCCATTTTTAAACTTCAAATTCCGTCTCCGTTTTTTAGAGAGGCTCTTCAATATTAAGCAGACATTACATACCAAAATTTAAATTGTTTCCCAAATTAAATTACATTTAATTGTAATAACATTTATTTTTTAAAAATAAATGTTAGATATTTCTATATATTAGAATTAGATATTTATTGGTAAAAATATGTTTATAATTTTAAATTTTTCACACCAGTGTATTTTTATTATTTCATGAATCATTAAATATGAAAATCTATTAGACATTTTCATGCACAACCTGGTTTATTTGATATTACTTTTTACTTTTTTCTTGGCTCCTACTCTAAATTCATATGATTTTTTTACAATTTACTGATATTTTTCTCATGATTTTCATTAATTTTTTTTGCATCGATAAATGATTTCTTTATTTATTTCTATTTAAAAATCTACAGTAATGTTTGAAAATTTTTAATATTATTCTGAAAGGTAATTAATATATACGGCATAAAAAAACTATGTACTAATTCGAAAATAGCACATTGCAAGTTTTCTAGCAACTCTGAGAAAATTTTAGTTTTCTTTTTCGCAGATACAGTTCTTAACTATTTCCAGTTAGTACAGTTGACAACTGTAGCACGCGCGCATCAATAGTACAATATTTTGTACAATATCACAGCAAAGTTTGCAATCGAGCAAGGAATAAGGTTGTTTACTATAATGAAAATCATTCGTGAGTCACTTCTTCGTCAACATGTCTAGTGATAGAACAGTACTTTTCAAAGTAGAAAGTCTTCAGTCATTGTTGAACAACGGGGGATGGGAACTTTCGTCTGCACATTTGATGGGTATGTGCTCAGGAGTTTTCGGAATTTATTTTTTTTTAACATGAATATGAACTATTATTTGTGAGATGTCTTCTCGGAAGGCAAAACTGCTTTAGAACATTTTAAATGCCTGTGGCTTTTAGGCGATCAACTATTCTATATTAAACCATTTTGGTGGGGATCAAGCTGAGCAGGCATTATTGTTTTCCACACTGCTAACTGTATGTCAAATTAATAGGTTCTGGAACCACATAATTAGTTATTTATGACGTCCAAGAGTAGGATTCTAAGAAAATTATCAAATTATAAATTTTTGACACGATCAGACAAAGTTAATGAACGAATGATTCACTTTTTTAAATTTTAGAACTGAGCAGTTATCTATTGATATGATTCTTTGGAAACTCCCTAAAAATGTTTTATGCAATCAAAGGAAGTTTATTAGAGATTAATGAGTAAATGATCTACTTTTATGTATTGATAGAATCATGCAGTTAGTTATCATTAATGTTCTGGAATATGATCTTAATGCAAAACCAAAGTCAAATTTTTGACGAAATTAATCAAATGAAGCTCCAAGTACAATAAATTTTATGAGTTACCAAACCAAAACTAAAAACTAAATTATTTGATGAATGTTATCTCGTATTGATTATGACGTTCTTTTATTTTCATGAATGGTATAATAGTTTGCTTTCAACTACTATTTCTTCACCTTTTGTTATCCTATGAAATGATATGAATCGATATTGATCGTCCAAGACACAAACATATGAATAATGTTCTATCGGCATGAAATCATAATAAATTCCCATGGATTTTCAAATCATTAACTGTGCATTTGAAGCATCATCTAGATTAAATAATTGAAATAAATAATAAAAATTTTGTTTAGTGGATTAAAAATTTATTTTTAAAACTGGGTATTGGGAAACGGGTTCTTTTCTTTTATAGCATCCCTATGGGTTTGGGGTATTATTTACAGCTGCACTCCAAGGAATTAAGAAAATATGATAGAATATTGTAATAAATTGAAAAGTCTTTTCTGATAAGTAGTAGACTTAAAGAGATAGAAAAATCAAGAATTATATCAGATAAAATTGGATTTATCAAAGGAACATTCTAAACTGGCACCCTTACTCAATTGAAAGGAATGGGAAGAGATGAGCATCACAATTACGGTCATGATGAATGAGTTTGTTTTTAATCTATTAATAAATCTGAGATCAGCTCGATAAACTCTATTTGACTTGGCATTTTCGCAGGTGAAATATAGTACCGAATAATAAAAGGAAATAAAACAATAACGATTTGAAAGCGAGCGAAACTTTGGAGTGGAAGCGATAAGAGAGCAACTTTCTAGCAAGTCAATTCATCTAGCATTCTCTATGGCAGAAGATAAGAAGATTCATAAACCAAAAAGGAGCATTGCTTCTCTTATCTCGGCTTCCCGGATTATATTAATATCCGAGATGTGGTAATTCAACGATGATGTGTGGAAAGGGACAATGGCGCTGTAAGCAACGGGTACATGACGAAGAACATTTCCTTAGAGAAGAACTGTCTTTGGCGAGAAAGAGAGGCTGACTTGCTTTTCTTCCAGCCGGCGCCAGGTTTATCAAAAAGCAACTGAGGAGGAATAATAAAGAAAAGATTGAGAAGGGTGAAAAAACGAGGAAAAAAAATAATTTCCCCGTTTGGACTGATATACGAGAGTTCTTTTCCCCGCCTTTTTCCTGACCCCATAAAATTGGAATTAGTAGCGTGTGTGACAACATGTCTGATGCGGGGAGTGAAAGAAATTGGAATTTTATACGAAATCACTTCCACCTCGTAAGTCACGGTTGACATTGGCGACGGCGATTGATTTTTGGCTTTTTAGAAGGGCGAGTATGATTCTCTCTTTGTGGTCCACAGACGTGACTGGAGAAAGATGGATGATTCTTTTTAGTGAATTCTATAGCCAAATAACAGTCATTACAGTAAATTTTATTATATTTTCTTGCTAAAATCTTAATATATATCAGAATTATTATATAAACGGAATTAAATGGTGAAAACAAAACTAGAGATACTGGTGTTAGAAAAAATGATTAACTAATTTTAAATGATACACCAGTATAAAATATACCATAAATATTTTCCCATGAATATATTTGTTTAAATTTATGCAATTGATGCATTTCATATAAGTTAAAGTAAAAGCATATTAATATCTTGTAATTTATAGATTAACTTTCTTGTTTATCACATGACTATTAAGAATCCCGAAACTTTTTATTAACTTGGCAAAAAATCCATTTAAATGAGAGTTACAGGATTTTATCATATTATATAGAATTTCAATACAATATTTTCAGCTTGAGATTATGAATATTATAAAAAATGTAAATGAGGAACTCTTTAAAAATGAATGAAAAAAGAAGGATATTTTGGGAGTATGTTTAGCAAAATTTAAAATAACTTCTATCCTAAATTTGACCAAAATTTTTAAACAAGAATCATTGAATAACAACTGAAAAATAATATAATATTATACATAAAAGAATACCGTGATGATGATTGATGGATGGCTTTAACAATGCTTGTATTTAAGCTACATTATTTATTCATCATACATTGTTTTTTCACCATTGAGGCCACATAGAGTTATTGTCTAAGATCCATACCTCACATGTTCAGACGTGTTGGAACATCAACATCAATAAATGGTATGCACGTTTCGTTACTAAATACAATTTTAGAAATAATGCACCACATTATTTTTAAAACTTGATGAAACTTGACCACCGGCCAAGTTTCATCGATTAACAATTTCCGTGTGGCAAACACATCATCTGTGATTATAAATAATGACAGTATTACTGATTATTCATCCTGAAGTGATTAGTAACCTCTGTACAATTTTGCAAGTTATCTGAATATAGTGACCCACGGGACAGACCTTCATTTCCAAATGCTGATTGTAAATGTGAGAATTATTTTGCTTCATTTAATCCTATTTAAAACATAAAAAACTCATCGCACGATAATGTTCTCACCTCTATTTTTTTTCTTCTATGTAAAATTTATTCTACGTCAAACTATTAAGAGTTGACCAATAGAAATAGTCTCCTAGTAAAATCCATGTGTATTTTCAGTCTAATCAATATTTGCTATTACTTCTGATTTATATACAACTCAAATATTTGAAAGTCACTTATGATATGATAGGCTTAGGAGATCTTACATTATTTTTTTTATCAATATTATTATAGCATTAAGTGGATACGCAAAAAAAGTAAATATATTTTTATAAATTTAATTATCAGAGCTATACAATCAAGTTAATTACACATTCAGGAATTTAGCTTTGTTTCATGCATATTTGTCAAAATTGTAATCATGTAAATTATCCAATGTGGTAACAACTTGGAAATAAGTCATTCTAATATAAAAAAAGGTAACTAAGTTCAACACTTAATCCTGCTGAGGGCGGAGAGGATCTATGCATTTTAAAATTTAATGATTCAAAATTCTTCTGATAATTTTGGTATGGAGTGGAAGGTAAGGCTCGAATGTCAATTTTATCACTTGACCATGATCTAAAATTATTCTTCGGCTGGTTATATTTAGTGGCTTTGAACAGCAGAAACAGGAGCCGTGATGACCAAAACTATACATGTTCAAAGAAATTGAATCTAAATTTTCTTTCAGCACAACAGTAAAGTCAATAATTTTTAAAATAAATAAAAATTTGTGAGTTCGAAGTAAACTAGTATAAATTGATTTTTAACAGTCAGTAATAACTTGATGGAATTTTATGATGTTAGAATTTTTCTATAAAATTATACCAGTGACCCTTAGTATTTTGTTACACTAGGGCTTAAAATTTCCTAGTTGGAGAACTAATAGAATATAAATATAACTATTATCTTTGATTTATAATAAATAGTTGATATGTTTTTCATGAAATCTTAGAAGGAATCTTTTAAAAAAACTCTAAACAGAAATATTTTAGGAATAGTAAACAATTTAAAAATTGCTTTTAATGTAACATTTAAAAAAAAAGTTTAAGTGTTAAAATATACTTATAAACTTTTTAATTCATTTAAGGTAAAAGTAATTATACACGTAGAATATGTATGAAAATAAATTAAAGGTATGTAAAATAAAATGCAGTTAATGTTATATAAGCGTTTTTATCTCATTTTATTTACATATTTATATAGATGCAGTTTTAATAATATTTTTGTACACAATAAATCACAAAACAGATTAACATTAGGATTTAAAATAGCAATTCTGATAGATAATTCAGTTAACGAAATAGTTAAATGAAAATACTTTAATAAACAGTGAAAAATCTCATTTATGAAAAGTTTCTTTTTCAAGATATATACACTAGCTATCCTGGAAAATGTGTTAGATTAAATGGAAATTAACTCTAACACTATGCTGAAGATAAAGTTTATATATTTTACTCAATATTTTTTAATTTGAAATGCAATAAATATAAGTATTAATGCTAATTGTGGTAATTTTTATTTTTTAAAGTTGTGTTTATGAAGATAATATTTAAAATGGTACATATTTTGAAAATATTTTTGGATTTTGAAACTTGGTGATATATCAGGACGAAAAGAATGTTTTGTTCTGATAGTTTAAATTTTTCAAAAATAATAATAATAATAAAAATATTCAGATACTTAGATTTTTGATTGTCTTAATTAAGATGCTTGAATACATCATGTTTTTAAATAAAATTTAAAGTATAAAATTTCACGATTCCCCCATATTTTAAATTTAGAATTTTTGAAAATATGTTTGTATTCCTTAATTAGAACTCTTAAATATGTCGTATTTTGTATTTTTGAACTTAAATTGTATGATTTAAGAATTAGAATTCTTGAATATGTCCTATTTTTTTTAATCTGAGATTTTTAATATGTATTTTTCATATTCAAATATAATTCTGAACATTATATTTGAAAATTACTTGAGGCAAAAATTTAATAACTAAAGAGATAGAAAAATTATATTTAGTGACACTAAAAGTTTAATACATTACCATAGTTTTTTTAACCCTCAGTTTTTGAAAAACGTTTCTAAAAAAAAAAAAAAAAAAAAAGAGTTTCATCTTTGAACATTCTTTATACGCGCGTGTTTTCCCTCGTTTTATTAAATGGTACAGATGTCATTTATTTATTTTTGAAGAGATATTGTATTAAGTGAATTTTTTGGTTACTTTTGTTTTCCATTAAATGTGGTTTTTTACTGCCTTGGAATAATAGAACATTTTGATTTGGCATTTCCTTCATATTTTTTTAATGTTCATCTTTTTATACTATATATATATATATATATATATTTATCGTAATTAAGACTTTTTAAATTTATATAATAATACATATTTCATACAACTAATTATCAGAAATTTTATGTTGTTTAAATTTTGTGCTTCTATTTTTCACGTTTAATGAGTTCATACAAATTAGCGTTTCCTTTTCTTCTTTTGGTTATAAATTTCTCTATTTTATTGTTTAATTGACATCGTGAATTAATTTATTTAAACGCTTATAGATATTCTTGAAGGATAGTGGCATTTATTATGTATGATTACGTAAGCTTATGACACCTGTTTTGGTCACCAATGAAATAACTCCAAAAAGATGACAAGATTTTTCTTCTTTATTAACTGCTTAAAATGCTATCGAATTAAAACAGCCATATTAAGAGACGGATAAATGCAAAATTAACTTTCACTATTTTAATTTCTAAATCAATGTATTTTAAATAGACTTGCTTTTAAAATAGTCTTTGAGAATCACCTTTTTACTGAAACAAAGAATAAGGAAAAAAAGAAGAGACGAGAGCGATAGATTTCCATCGCAGTCATGTGACCTTCGCCGCAGCAATTCAAATGTCTCAATCGACGCCGGTTGCTTATAAGCAAGGTCATATTTTAGTTTACAGCTAGTTAGCCTGTTAGTTTAATTTCGTAAAGACAAGATACACATTAAAATGAAACCGTCTCGCTGCGCCGCCTCTCGTAAAAAGCAAAACTCTTTCCAAAAAAAGAGTATAACAAAAAATTTGAAAAAAAAAGAAGAATGACTGATAAGTCATCCAAAATGATGGAACGCAAAAGTTGTTCATAATGAATGACGGAAGCGTAAATAACAGGGTGAAGCAGCAATTCTTTTGGAGCAAATTATGAATTATGGGGGGATTTATGTTTTTCCTATTTACACGTGCTTATGTCATCATGCGTCTTGGCTAATAGCGAATAATCGCCGCTAGTTTTGGATAATGGATGTGTGGAAGAAGCTACCCTATGTAAATAGAACAACCGCTTGTCGCGGTACCAAAAAAAAAAAAAAAAAAAAGAACTGATAAAGAAATAAATGATATAATTGCTCAGAAAAGGAGTTAGATTTTGAAGAAAGCTTGTTTCGGATTTAATGAGAGACGTATTTAAAGATCCCTGTATGAGAGCCGTTTTCGAATTGCGCTGCCTTCAAGGTTCTCGAGTGGAAGTTTATTTTCCTATTATCAGTGGACATAAGTAGCGATTTTAAAAATGATTGCAGACTCATTTTTTATGCCTTTAATTGATATGACTTTTTAGTCGTTATTTGTTTTGGCTTTCGCTGTTCCACCAGTAACTGAGTTTGCATAATTGAAGGATGAAATCTTCCATCATCAAATTAGTTGTTTCTAATAAGTATTCTGTCAATAGATAACTTTAAATAAATTCTGGCTAAATGGGCCAAGTGTGTGATAGTCAGATATATTTAATTTCTGCATTTCGCTTTAAATCATGATTGATTTCATATTTTTTGTTTTCTTTTTGAAGTTATCTTTTAAGCCTTCCTATGAAGATATTTCATTTTTTACTCTTTGTTTAAAGCATATCTATGCACCATGTCTAGGTTTTAAGCAGCTATTAGTTTAATAATCTTTATTATTTATACGCAAAACTAACTTTTACTTTCAATAAAGAAACAAAGAGTGTTGGATTAAGGCTTAATCTTTTTGATTTTTTAAAGATTTCCCTGTATTCTGTTTTAATCATATTTTCGCTTTAAAGTTGTCTATTTTTATATTCTTGTGAACCAAAAACTATAAGACAAAGATTTTAGTTGATTTTTCACACATTTTGTCGTAAATATTTCAATTCAATATTGTTTTAATCAGTAATTAATTTCATATTTTTTATTTTACTTTTTCTCTGTAATAGTCTCTTGTAAGCCTACATTTGCAGTGGGTCAAAAATATTTGCAGAATAGTTTGATTTTTCCACATTTGGTTTTAAACATTTCCACATTCGATTTTAAACATTGATAGATTTCATATTTTTTTGTAACATAATTTTTTTTAAACTTCTCATGCACTGTTTGTATCTTTTGCAACTTCTATATAGAATACAGGTCATTATCCAGAAAAATTTAGTGATTATAGTAGATTTTCGCTGCTCACACTCTGTTTTAAACAGAAATTAATAAATAGCTAAAAATATCTTTGGATAATAGCTTCATACAACAGTTTTTCCATTTAATATCTTTCAATTTGTAATTCCTCTTTAATGCAATATAAAAGTGCAGATGAAATAAAATATCAAAATTTTGTGAAGGTTTATGTAACTTCAACAAAACAATATGAAAATGAAATAAAAAAAATTAAAGAAAAGGTGATTTGAAGAAAAAATCTTGGATTGTACCAAACTGTAAGAGGAAAAATAGCAGTGGAAACTTTAGCAGCATGATCCATTAAAACCGTTTCAAAGTTTGTAATCTTCTTTCAATCGAAAATAATTAATTTTTCATGCTGTGGAACTGTCCATATATTCTCAGATTAATGATGCATCATTTTTTTATTTCCCCACTAGATCTCTTCTTATACTCTTACAAATTGAGAGTGAGTTTAAATACTAACTTAGAAGTTACTGCATAATATTTTTGTAACTAGCAACTTCTAAATTGAAGAGACATATTTTGATATGTCTTCTCTTTTCATACCTTGTATGTCTATTGAAAAGTCCAGAACTGATTATTTAGTTTTGTGGATGTTTGAGATATATATATTCATAAGATATTTGTTTACGGAATTTTCAAAAAATTGTTTTTAATGCTATTGACAAAGTTAACATTTATTTACAACAACCTTAGATCGCATGGCTGTCTACTAAGCGGTGTCCTGATGTTAAATATTCAAGTTATTACGCATGTTTTGTACATGGTGAGACCACATTTTTGTGTTTCTAGTTTTCTCCCTCGCAAACATGAATACGTCTCTTTACCTATGAAATGTTTTCGTGAAAGACAATGGACGTCAGATGTACAAATGCCTTATAAAAGTTTTTGGCTGTTGGTCTATCCACTCGGTATCATCTAATATTTTTATGCTTGTTATTTTACATAACTTTATATTTGCATTTGAAATATCAAATTCTTAAGTTTTGTTCATATAATTTGTTTTCCCAGTATTAAATGTGGGCTGTTTAACAAATATTGTCAAATTTAAATCGTTACGATTAATTTTGAGAACATAATAGGGTTAAAAATTTAATAATGGAATCGTCTGGAGTCATTCTTCGGAAATATTCATCTTTTATTTATTAGATTATAAAAGAGCTTTTTCCCTTTTAATTTAAATTATATGCACTTTTATTACATCTCACCTCACATAATATAATGTTCTACTAATATATAATAAACATAATATATAACTTTACTTCAAAGATTTTTTTATATATAACTTTAGTTCAAAGAAAGTTAATATTGTTTAAAAAAGTTCAAATTAGTAGCACAAATTTCAATTTAAATAAAAAAATATCAAGCACAATTATAATGATAATTAAATATGTCTTAATGAATTTACAATTATAAATTCAAAAGAAAATAACTGATATATATGGTTCTTAAATATCCTACTTTTTTTCTGAAGAAATGTGAAAATATTAAAAAAATTTCTTTGTCAATATATATATTAAGCACTTTTAAGTTACAATGTTTAAATTTTAATCTAATGTTCCAGAAGAATTAAATAATTCTGATATAGTATTAATCCTAATCCTATATTTAAAAATAATAAACGGACCACATACATTTCCATATAAGTGAAAAGAAAAGTTATCAGGCTATTAAACAATTGATTTGATAAAATTTTACTGTAAATGAGTTTCAAGAAGGAAAATAGTTGATGCATGATCTGAAATAGATGATTCCTTACTTTTTAAAGAAACATAAAGCTTTTTAACTATTTATTGACAGTGAAATTTTTAAAAAATTAAAGCTGCAGTACTTAAAATTTTAATGTAATTTTCCTTTATTAAAATTAAATAACTCTAAGCGGTATTCATTACTGTTTAAGGAAAAAGGAAAAATAATCACTTATTAAATAATTATAAAAAGGGTTAGATATATATTTCATAAAATTTTACCTTACATGGGTTTACAAGTATAAATTTAAAAGAAAAATAATTGATATCTGTTTTTACATAAATGTCTGAATCATTTCTTTCGGAAGAATAATATTGAGGATATCTTTAAAAAATGAAAGCATTTGCTTTAGAGAATGCAATGCGACTATACATAAACCTAAACGATGATTTTCTTCGAATTAACTGCCCATTTCAATTTACTGCGGAAGGTGGTATCGTATATTAACTGTATCCGTGAATGGAATAGGTTCGGAATAACTATTTTCATTTAAAAATCCCCAAAGCAGTTTCACGAATCAACGAAATTCCTTTTGTCCCACTGCGTGCATATCCCATCCTTTTCCAAGAAACCTGATAACTCCGAACAAAGAGCTGAGGCAATTTCTTGAAAAAAAGTATATGAAAAGCAGGATATTCTTAGGTTATCATGAATGAGAGACATACATGGCCATTTGTAATTCATAAATAAACAAAAAGCGAGAAATTATATTTCATTGAAGACAGTGCAATATATTTTCGTGATTCATAGAAAAGTACAACTGTTCTGTACTCCTTAAATATTCTATTTTTTGCTTAAATTAAAAATCTGAGAAAAAATATGCTGTTAATTTTTTATTTGAAAAAAATAAAATAAAATTTTAAAAATGCAATGACTTGACTAAAGTTGTTATTTGGAAAAAGGATGCCTATTTTAAATTTAAATCGTGATGAACAATTTTAGAATTTTTTTTTTTTGTCTTGGAAGTTTCACGATAAACTTTCAAAAGATATAATTTTCTGAAATGCTTGTATAATATTGGAGAATAATATAAATTAGCTTAATTTTATTAAAATAACATTCAAATACAGTTTTAAAAAACTTAACTTTTTTTTGTTTCAATTACTATTTGAATGGCATTTCTTTGCTGAAATTTTTTCTCTTCAAAAACAAGAAAACTTTATTTCAAATATTGACATTTATGTAGCTTCTTTCTTTGTGGGTAACAAAGTACCCAAATATTAATTTTTATACATATCTATTTGAATTTTCGATTGAAAATAATCTTCAACTGTATACACGAACATAATTCCGAAAATAAACTATTTTAGTTCTTAATTATTCTAAATAAAAAAATAATTCAGATCCATATTTAGTTTCTTTATGCAGTTGATTTTTATTTATATAAAATTGGAACTATTTTGTTTTGATAGTTAGACTTAGATCAAGAGTTCCGATTTGTTTTTAAATGTTTGACTAAAGCTATTTGTAATAAATGCATTTTTATTTTTACAGTCTTATCTTATATTTAATAATAATTGGATTAAATATAGAAAAAAATTTTGTCAGCTAAGTTTTTTTAAAAAACTAGCAGAACATTTCTCGAAAAAAATTACAATTAGGAATATTTTTTAATTCAATGTTTAAGATAAACGCGTAGAATGCATTCAACTTAGAAATTATTTCTTTAATAACAGTGAAAAAATAATCATCAAAAATGTTAGAAAAAAAAAAACCAAAAATGTTAGAAACAAAATAACTAATAGAAATAACACAAAATGTGCTGCAAGAGAAACTTAAAAAAACAAGAAATGTTACAATTCTCCATCTTTTAAATGGTAAACTAAGGATATCGTGATACAAAGGAATAGGGCACTTCATCGTAGATTACAGAGTAGTGAAGAAGACGAAAAACAATAGCGGAGGTTTACGTTTTGTAAAGAACGCTCAAAATACAATAAAGCCATATTAAACGCCAAAGCAAAAGCGCAGAAACTGTTCTCATGACACAAACGGACATATTCAGAACTGCTTTCAAATTAGAACACAACAAAATAAAATATTTAAACAGACGGACATGCGAATCAGCTGGGCAGATAATTTAGCTCCAAACAAAAAATAAGCTATAGGAAGAATTACACAACGTTATTTCTCCAACACGCCAGTGCCATTTCAGCCAACACCACACATGAACACAACAAAAACATTGAAATTAGCAACGAGGGAGGAAGTAAGAAATGCCACATATTCTTTCAACACGAATAAGGCAGGCCGCAAATTCGTAGATGATCGCATGAGACATGTATCGAGAGACAAGCCGAAGATCTCGCGAGATTCACATGAGGCGAAATGACGTCACAAAAATCTTACCTACGTCAAAAAATGGGCGGAGCGCGAGACAAATCTGGATATCGAGCTGGTTTGAAATATCTGGCAACTTTCCGCAAGACAAAGCTAATTTCTATTTCCGCAAGAAAAATATACCACGTTGATATCGAGAGTACATGTTATTACAAGTTTATATTTGAAGAGGAGGAGTTAATTATAAATCTTTATAGAGGTTATAATATTTTTTTTATTATTGAAATCGGAAATGGAACCGGAATGTAAACAATGAGAATGTAAACAAACTCTCATTGGTTTAAAATATCCATGACGTCAGATTACAACGTCATAGCCACGTCACACTAAGACCTCCATAAGATGGGGTTTGTATACCTACGGTCTCCATCGGACGGTATCTTCCATCGGATGGTCTACCGAGTTTACGGCCTGCCTAAGGCTTTGGAACCAGACGATCTAGATTACCTCATCTGGTGGAGGATCGTAGACACAGCACCACAACTTCTAGCTTTGAGGATTACAACTTCTAACTTTGAGGACATTGCTTTAAACTGCAATACTTCCCCACACTTTTATGTACAACAAGAGTTTCTTCCAAAACAAGAGAGTAATTTACTTCGCCAAAAATGGTAAAGACCCCACACTCCCAGAATCATATACCAATCTGTCTCTCCCAACACAAGGCAAAATACTGGGAAAATCATCTGTCAAAGACTTATCTTTTTCCTAGAAACACTACATACACTAAGTGACAATCAGTTTGGTTTTAGACAAGGGCGATCATGTGAATTAGCACTAAAAGAGGTCACAAAAACATTAGAGATAACTGGACCAATAAAGTGTACACGCTGTTAATATCACTTGATATCAAAGGTGCTTTTGATTCCGTTCATTGGCAGGACATTAACACAAAACTTAAAGGCCTGGATTATCCACCAATTCTCACGCAGCTTATTGCTCTTATCAGCTCTTAGCAACACCTATCTGAACAATCCAATATGATTGAGGCTCTGGATCCGCATCCCAACGAATTGTTTTCATCATATTTGGACCGATTTTATGAACCATCATAGCAAATGATTTTCTTAGCAAATATGTACATCCGGAAATCAAAATTGCAGCATTCGCTAACGACTTCCTCATAAGCGCTAAAGGAAGAACTAAGAAACTAATCGAAACTACTGGACAAGCAGCCACAACAGAAAATTAAAAATTGGTGTTTAAGCCACAATCTAGAAATATCAATCAGCAAATGCAACATCCTAAAGTTTGCCTAACTACATAAATTGCAACGTGAACCAATTGCAAGGTCTCTAAAAGTGGTAAAAATTATAAAATACTTAGGTGTGACGTTAGACTAAAATCTCAACTGGCTGACACATATAAATACACTGAGACATAAAGCAATAATAGCACATGGACATTTGATAAAATTAGCATCGCGTGACTAGGGTACATCAAATCCATTTTAATATTCCTCTAAAGGGACATATATAAGTTCTGTATGGCGATAAATGGGATATGCCACTGCTCAAGTGGAAACTTTTCATTCTCAGAGAGACGCAAGAAAAGATAATCTCATTCTTCCTGTCAAAACACTTTACAAAGGCTCCATGTTCTTTAAGTTTAATGATTGAGTAGAACTGGAAATTGTGCAACTGAGTAAACTCGTATGTTCCCAAAACCATAATTGTGCAATTCAACAACGGTGATTCGGGGAATTCTCATACTGATAAGAGAAATCGTCACACAGAAATAATATCTTTGCTATAGAATGAAGTTGATAGGCAAAACATTGACAGTGTAAGGTTACAAGGGAACCTATTTCAAACCCCTTGATGAAACCCGAAACCATGATGAAACCAATAACATGGTTCCTTCTAAGAAGCAGATAGTTTAGGTTGTAGGCTTCTGCGAAGCTTCGCCACATGTAAGATCGTATCGTAATGGCTAGTAGTGAGAAATTGGATTCATGGGAAAACAATACATGTTATCATTGATCCACATTTCAGGTTTTATGGTACTACTTGCGGTTTTCAAATTCATCTATAACTAGTAATTTTGCAATCACAGCTCTGACCCAAACATTTTGATCATGCAATTTCCTCCAAACTTCATGGGCCGTTACTGTGGATTTCGTAGATTTTCATTTAGCTTAGCAGTCACTTTTGCTGTGTGTATTTTTCACAGAATTTGTTTTTTTTTCTATAGTTCTGCCTCACAGATGTTATTTTGCCTTGATCTTTGCATACTATCATGAGCTTCTACACGGTACCTATAGATATCCCCATCAGCTCTGCCACTGATGTACCAAGTAGACTGAATCCCACTCTCTGCGCAATTTGAAATATTGATAGGTCTCTTCTTTTAGTTTCACAAGAAACGAAATTAAATAAACAATAATGTACAATATACTTACACATATCCTTAACACTATAAACAACGATGCAGTTACAGAAAAAATCGGTAGTTACGTATTTAATTTAGTTCTATATTATCACATATTTAAGTCATTGTTTTCTGTGAGACTTTACTGTATTTTGTACAACTGTTTATGAAAACAACTCAAAATATCTCGGTATCAAAACAACGGCTTGTTAGTATTATTAAGGAAAGGAATTGAAAATTGCTCGGTTATTTATACGGAATCAAGACTCAATAA